>PVKY010011621.1:0-11941 GCA_004027775.1 Bradypus variegatus
CTGATATCAAAGCACTAAGCCACATGAGCCAGACTCTCCACAACCACATCTCCCAATTCTTACAACCACCCACCATACCCATTTCATGGAGGTGGCACCTAGTCCTAGCAAGGAGAGGTTAGGAGAGTACAGGAAGGTGGTACTTAGCTTTCGTGTATAGCTAAGCCCTGGAATTTTGGAGTGGGAGCTGAGGTTTTAGGGTGGTAAGAAGGAGGGAGGGAGAGAGAGATGGAACCTTGGTCTGGCTGAGGCTCAGGGATGGATGTGGACAGAAATCAGCATGGGATGAGGGGCATTCTGGAGACCACCACCTGAACTATCAGAATTCCTGGTCTGGCTCCTGGAAAAGTTTGTTTTATCTCTTCTTTTCTTCTTGCAGCCTCAACTATGGGGGAGTTTGCCTGGCATCGGACGCCCAGTTCAGTGACTTTCTGGGCAGTATGGGGCCAGCGCAATTTGTGGGCCGCCAGACCCTGGCCACCACACCAATGGGTGAGTACCCCAAGGCCTGTTCCACCTGTTTGAGCACCTCTCCCTCCCACCCAGGTGGAAGCAGCCAAAATCTGCAGGCCTGTCCCGACCCGAGGGCGGGAGGCCTCCCTCCCTCTGCCTTGGTTACAGCCTCTGAGCACCCAGCCTGGGGCCAAGTCCACACCTTGGCAGGGCCTGAGCACTTGGTGTGTGCGTTGGTTCTGATCTTGTTTTGGGTGGGATCAGGGCAAGAAGGGGTCTTCCCTAAGCAGAGAGGGGGACTGGGTCCGGGACTGAGCTTCTAAGCCATTTCCCCAGTCTCATCTCTTGGGGCTTCTTGCAGGAGACGTGGAGATTGGCCTGCAGGAGCGGAATGGTCAGCTCGAAGTGGACATCATCCAGGCTCGGGGACTGACGGCCAAGCCAGGCTCGAAGACACTGCCAGGTGTGGGAACTGCCCTCCCCTCTGCGAGGCGGGGTAGAGGTTGGCCCAGAATATCCAGAGGGGTGTCTGGGGTCTAGAAGAGAGACAATTGGGCCCAACTGTGAGGGTTCCCTCTGTCCCAACCCTAGTGACTTACATGGAACTGTCCTGGGACCCAGGTGAGATCGTCTGTTGACCTTGTTGGTCTTCCCCACTGGCCTGAGCTCCTGGAGGGCGGGGGCCATCTCCTGCTTATGGTTACACCCCAGTGCCTAGTTGGGTACTTGGCACCCAGCGAGTGCCCAGCAAACACGTTGAGTGGGGGGATCAGCAGATGAATGGATGTGTGAGCCGGGGAAGGAGCTAGCGAATTGGGGACCAAGAGAGGAAACAGGTGAGTGCAGGAGTGAGCGAGGGGCTGGGGGGAGATTGTCGGGACCCAGGGGAGGTGGAGTAGGCCCCACGCAGCTGCTTCCCCCCACCCTGCACTCGCTCACTTGCCCTTTTGCCACCTCCCCGACCCCAGGGTTTACTTTGGTCCTCCACAGTGGGCAGATGGCCTTTCCGTACTGTGCCCTTTGCCATCATCTGAGGGGCCAGAGCCAGAACTCACCCCCGCTGGCCTCTGTCCCTAGCGGCCTACATCAAGGCCTACCTGCTAGAGAACGGCATCTGTGTTGCCAAAAAGAAGACCAAAGTTGCTCGCAAGTCCCTGGACCCGCTGTACAACCAGGTGCTGCTGTTTCCTGAGAGTCCACAGGGCAAAGTCCTGCAGGTGAGGGGCCCTGAGGGGCGGGGGTGGGGAGGTCCCTGGAGGGCCCCACCTGGAGGAAGTAGAGCACTGGCGTGGGTCTGAGCTCCTCAACTCATAGCGTAGCTTTGATCCTGTTTCTTCATCTGTAAAATGAGGATGATAACAAGTCCTGACCTGGTAACATTACTGCGAGGGTGAAACGTGTGCTTTTGTGTAAGGAAAGCATTCGCAAGTTTGGCCTGTAGCAAATGTTCTACAAATGGCTGCCGTCACCATCACCATTTTATTGTTAATTGTTAATTGTTATTACTAACAAGCTCTGGAGCCAGGGCTTGGCCTGGAAAACAGTGATGACAGACAGGGGGGCTCTTGAGGGCCCCAGAGAGGTGTTTGGCTCCCTGGCCATTAGGAGGGTCCTAGTGGTCACTCCAGCCTGGAACGAGAAACGCCGCCCACTGGGAGTGTGGGCAGGGGGCCTGTTTGAATGCCTGCAGGAGCCACATGCCCACTCCCTCCAAGCTGCTTCTTGGGCACCTCTGTCTTATCTGTCAACTTCTTGTTTCTAAGCCAGGCAGGCAAAGCAAATGAGGGCAGGGCCAGGGTGTTAGAAGGAGCTGAGATGGTGAGGCTCATGCCGAACTGGAGAACTAAGTCCTGCCTAGAGCAGAGTGTTTCAGACTGTGAGTTGAGATCCATTAAATAGTTGTGAAATCAATTTAGTGGGTCTCAACAAGCATTTTTTACAAAAATTGAATGGAATAAGCAAGGAAGCATTTATCATGCGTGGTATTATTTGATGAAGCATTTGCTTCAATTATATATTCCACGTGTGCGCTGGGTGATGTAAAAGTCTTTTCTTACTGGATGTCGCTATCAAAATGATATTTATAAACACTAGTCTAGCAACATCCAAGTACAATTTAAAACAACCAGAAGGCCACCTGGGGGCCACCCATGGCCCTTGAGCAATGATGTATGCATTCTGGCCTGAGCATCTTTGGGGAAGCCTCGGTGCATGTCCCATCTGGGATGTGGAGGGGGTGGGGAATGAGAAATCCTTGCTACTGAGCACTCTGACGCGTGTCAGAGGAGGATGACCACGAGTGAGATACAGCATGCCAGGGAAAACAAACCCACTGTGCCCTGGAAGCGCCTGTGGAATATTGAAGACTGATCAGTTGGGCAAGTGATTTAACTTCTCTGAGCCTCAGTTTACACATCTGCAAAAGGAGATAATGTTTCCTACTCTACAGAGAGTTCCTAGAACAGTTCTTAGAACAGTTTCTGGCACACAGTAAACAACATTGTTGGCTCAAGTTGTTTTTGTCTTACTCTGAACACTTCAGGAAACGTTCACAGCCTACAGTGAGCTCTTACATCTCTTAGGTCCTTTGATCCTCATCTGTGAAGTAGGTTAAGTGGGGATGATTTCATTTTCACACACAGGGACACTGAGGCTCAGTGGGGATAAGTGACTTGCCCAAAGCCACACAGCCAGTAAATGGCAGAGCTGGGATTTGAATGTACATACATCTGACTCCAGAGACTGCTTTAAACCACCACGTTCTACTGAGCGAGTGAGCAGCCCACCCTCCTAGAGGGCAGCAGAGTTAGAACAGCACATGAGGGTCCTGCAGCCAGAGATTCTGCCCACCTGGAGCTCAAAGAGAGGACGCTGACCGAGAAATGGGGAAGACACTGCAGAAAAGGGTCTTGGGAAAGGAGGGAAGCTAGCATTGTGCCCTGTACCAGCCACTTTTTTAAAAACTTTGTCTTATGTAAAGGGCATTCCCAGGATCTGAAAGCAGAGGACCCGTGGGGCAAACCATCAGGGGACTTAGGATGTAGAGTTGGCCCTTGAGGTCTGGCTTCAAAGGTGGGCCAAGGTGGAGGAGAGAATGGAGAGGATGGGATTGGAGGCAGGGAAGCCAGTCTTCCAGGCAGGCAGTAATGGTGACACCAGAGACAAGAAAAGATGGACACACTTGAGCAATTCTAAGGAGACAGAACCCACATCCACAGGACTAGCTGAACTGGGGGTGGGGGCGACCCCAGGTTCTGGCTCGGGGCGTGTGGGTGGCATTTCCGGGATTCAAGCTGCTGTGTCTCTTGCCTGCAGGTGATCGTGTGGGGGAACTATGGGCGGATGGAGCGGAAGCAGTTCATGGGTGTTGCCCGGGTGCTGCTGGAGGAGCTGGACTTGACCACTCTGGCTGTGGGCTGGTACAAGCTCTTCCCCACCTCCTCCATGGTGGATCCAGCTGCGGGCCCCCTGCTCCGGCAGGCATCCCAGTTGTCCCTCGAGAGCACCGTGGGGCCCTGCGGCGAGCGATCTTAGTGCCAGGGATGGGGAGGGGCTCCCCAAGGCGGCCTGGAGACTGCCCAGCTCTGACCTGGGACCCCAGGCCCAGGGGCACACTGGACAGAGGAGGACGGGGTTCTCCCCCACAGTGGGGAAGCAGAAAGGGGAGACCTGCCCCCCTTGGGCCCCTCCTCCCCCCTTTGCCTCCTACCCCCCGAGACCCTCCCTCTCCCAATGGGATTGGCTGCGCTTTTGACTTGGCCGGTTCTTGATCTGGTGGATGTGGCCGAAATCCGGAAAAAGGAAAGACGGAGGTGGCAGAGCGAATCACTTTCCTGTCCCAGACACTGTCCAACCTCTCCCCCCCTTTTCTCCTTGGAAGCTTGCTGCCTGGAGCCAAGTCCAGAACCCAGCCGGCCATCTCCATGGTGCCAATTACCAGCAAGTGTCTTTCCTGTGGCACTGGGTTCAGGCAGCTACTCCTGCTCCAGAGCCGACGGAGCAGCTTTGCAAGGATCCGGAGCCAGCTCCCGGGGGCCCAGAGCCCCCCCACTTGAAGAGGAGCTCAGGCCTCCCTCCGCATGTCTGTGGAAGGAGCTTTGCCGCAGTCTGTCTGAGTCCATCTGTCCATCCCCTCCTGCCTGCCCCTCTTCCGGTGGCTGTAGGAATCGGGGTCCAGCAGGGACCAGCGGAAAGGAGGAAGTGTCGAGCCTGGTGCAGGGACTGCAGACCCCCAGGGCGCCTTGCTCCATGGGCTGCAGCAAGCCAGCTTAAACTGCTGGTGGACGGAAAGAACTTTGTCACCTGTTGTGGGGGAGGAACTGTGGGACCCTGGTTTTCTAGAACCCCAAGTTCAGATTACCATCTCTGCATTTTGGGGATGTTGTGTCACAGGGGGAGGCTGAGGAAAGCTGGGGTTGGGACTAGTGGTGCCAAGATAAAGGTTTCCCGAACAGGAGAATTGCACCTTGTTGAATGAGGTCAAAGGTCATCTTATCTACTCTTCTGCCTCCTCAGGTCAGGGATCTGGGAGGGGTAGAACTCTCCTATTTTAGTCTTTTTAACAAACCGTCCTGTACTAAGGGCAGAACCCACTGCCCTGGCCTCAGTTATCCTGGCTCAAGGAAAGATGGTAGTAGGTATGAGAGAGAGAGAGAGGTGTGTGAAAGCACGAAATTGGGGATTCCTTCTCCAGCAGGCCTGGGTCGCTGCCTTTCTGGCCCGGTCCTTCCTGGGGCCTGCGGGAGCCCTTTTGCATGCTAGGGAGGATGCAGGCCAGTCCCTCTTTATACAAGCACATTCCTGCCACCCCCCGGGAGGCCCCCAGTGGCCCACCATCCCTCTTTACCCGGTGCCTGCTGTGTAGGGCGTAGTCCAGGCTAGCTGGGTAGTTAGCATTTCCAGCCCTGGGGCCTGATCTTAGCTCATACGTAGTCATTACAAAGTCCCAGGTCGGGGGTGGAGAGGAGACAAAAGACATTCCAGGAGCCCCTGTCTCCTTGCTGGCCTGCTCCCAACCGGGGCAGCCCCTCTGCCTCCACCCTCCCCTCCCCTGTCCCCTGTAGGGTTATAGCTGGGGCTGCCATTATACTCAGATGTTCTGATTTATTATCCCTGGGACTGGGTTTATTTAGCATTGCTGGGGGTTGCTGGGCCTCGGTGGGGGTGTAGGGGGCGAGGGCCCTGGGCTCCATGAGAGGGTGTTGGTGTCTCCGGAGGATGCTTGGCTCTGCTCTGGGTCCCACTCCAGGCTATTGTCCAGGCTGCTCCTGCCACCTGGAAATCCTCGCTCCCCTCAGCCTGGCTGAGCCTGGGTGTCCTTGAAGGTTCTGGACACATTATCTCGCCACCATGGAGCCTTCCTGCGCTGCAGTGGGAAGGGGAGATGGAGGTGCCTCTGGATCCAGATCTTCAGGGCTACCTGAGGTGCTGTGGGGCCTTGATCTGTGCAGAGGGTAAAGCAGGGAGCACAGATGTCTGGGATGCAGGGAGGCCAGGCCTTGGGGTGTGCCCTTCCCAGGTTGAGGCCTGAAGACCGGTTATTGGAGGGTCCCGTCCTGGGAACTTGCCGGAGAAGCCCAGGGAGGGCAGGGCACTGGGTGGACTTGCCTCTAAGGCCAAGCTGGCCCCTCCTCCATGTTTTTTTAACCAGTGTGATTTCTCTGCTGCTCATTTATTACTCGCCATTGGGAATATTTTGAGCCAGAAGAGCACCCTCCCTCTCCAAGCTTCCCTGCTCTGGGTGTTCAGGGGTAGCTTTTCAAAGGCGGCCAAAGCCTGGCTGTCCCAACCAGAGGGGGAGGGGCTGGGCACAGGCCAGAGAGCGAGTGAGCTCCAAAGCAATAACAACATCCTGGGGGTGGTCAGCGAGGGCCCCCCAGTGGTCTTCTTGTTTGTTCTGTGAAATCTCGGCTCACCTCCTGGAGGGGTGGGGTGGGGGCTGGAGCCCTGTTCATTTGTATCCTTGTTTTGTGAGCACCATGCCCCACTTTGAAGGGGCTCTGACCAATTTGGCATGGGAACCACCGTCTGTCCTCACCAGGGATGGGGTTTGGGGGAGGGGGTGGCTATTTTCATTATTACTTTGGGGAGAACCTTCAGACCCCTTCTGTCTCTGCTGCTGTCTGATCCTTTGCCAGCAGCTCAGATTCCACCAGGAGGAGGAAGAGCAGAGAGGAGGGCAACTGAGGGCCTTGGGGTGGGCTGGAGTCTCCAGGGGGTGATTCTTTCTGTCTCTGGCCAGAGGTCACATGCCAGGTACTGGGAAAGGTGCCATCTGTTTTCCTTTTCCAGAATCCCCTTTTCATACTAAAGGGAAAGGGCCTTTGGGACCATTTAGTGACCCATTTTACAGACCAGGGCCTGGCGTGAGAGAAGAGCTGCCCCTGGGGTCACCTGTGAGTTCAGTGGCACCCCCCACCTTGGCCTGGGTCTCCCTCTCCCAGCAGAGGCTGAGCTGGAGCCGGGCAAGATGAGCTGCCACTTCCCACAGCACTTCCTTCTCCATTCTCTCTTTGGAGCCTCCCCAAAAGATGGGGAGGGCAAATGGTAACCCATCTGAGAGGTTAGGAAACTGAGGCCCAGACACAGGAAGTGGCTTCCCCAGACCTCTTAGCAAATGAGTGATGAAGGCAGCGCTGGGGGCTTTGCTGGCTTCCTTCCCTCCTGGCTGGGAGACCATTTCTTGAGGATATCTATTGTGCACAGCCCTGGGCCTCACAGCCCTGCTTGCTTCCTGCTGTGAGAACCAGTAACTCATGTTCTAGGCCTGGGTTTGGAGGAGAACGTTGCCATGGAGACAGCTCACCTGGGGATGTGGCCCTGCCGCGTGAGGGTGCGTGGGATCTGGTCCAGGCCTCGCTGCTGGGTGAGGACACCCATGGAGGGGGCAGCACGGTTCCAGGACCAACGGGAGAGAGGATGCAGAAGTGCTACTTCCTGCCTGGGCTGTGAAGGAGTGGGCGTGGCTGTGGTACACCTCATCTTAAGGAAATCCATGCCCAAACCTTTGGATGTAATAACACCTGGCCTTTCTGTAGAGCTTTTCAAACTTTGTGTTTTCAAAGTGCTTTTTACCTCGAGCGTGCCCTTTGACCTTCACAAGGTGGGGCCTGTGTTATCACCCCCATTTAGAGAGGTGGAAGCTGAGGTTCTGGAGGGGAAGGTGCTTGCAGGACCAGAATTAAGTTCTCCTCCATCCCATTTCAGAGCTCTTTCTTCTGCACCAGGAGGTAAACTGGCTAGCGTAGGGGGTGGTCATGCACTTTGCAAGCTGGTTCCCCATCCAGTCCTGTAAACCAGGGAGCTCCGGGGCGCAACTCGGTATTCAGAAGCAGCCTTGGGTCCCCCTCCCTTTGGAGGCACAGCTGTTGCGTCAGGCAAGGTCACCTGCGTTTATTTATTGAGCAGCAGTGCTGTGCCAGGCCCAGGGGACTGAGCCCCCGCTCCCAGAATCCCCACAGTGACTCTCGAGGTCCTTGGGGAGGGCCCCATGTCTGTAGAGCAGCACCTCTGAGGGGATGGAAAGCTTCCATGTCCATGAGCTCATCTGACTCATACACCCCCTGAGGTGGGCCGAGGGTGTCCATTTCATTCACAGCTTCTGTGAAGGCAGAGTGGGGACTTGAACCCGGGGCCTCAGCATCACATCTGGAGCCCTTGCACTCTGACTGCCTCCTCGGGGTGGTGGGAGGGCAGGAACAGGGCTCACAAGGTGGCATGGGGAGTGATCCCTATCCATCCACCTTTTCTGCATTCCCTCTCTGGGAACAGGAGCTGCCTGGGCCTTTGATGAGGGCAGGTTTCCGGGGCCCTGAGCTGGAGTGGGTCACGTTGCATTGTGTTCATGACCATGTAGCTCACGTTGAAAATTAAAGTTTTTGGCTTTTCCAACCTGCCTTGCTCTTGCTTTGGGTTGAGACAGTTCTACCTGGGAAGCTGAGGACGGTTGGTGTTTTAAGGAGCTGAGTGCTCAGTGATGCCAGTATGCCCCAGGCAGCCCTGCTGGAGACGCACAGGTGAGAGTAGGTTCTGGATGGACCTGCAGTCCCTAGTCATTGTACAGGTGTGGGAACTGAGTCCCAGGGAGGGGCTGAGATTCTCCAGGGCCACACTGCTGGCGAGGGGCAGAGCTGGGATGCTACCCACATCTCACGGCTGCCAGTAGAAGTTTCGTTCAACTGCCCGGGCTGCATCCAGCTGGGCTCCAGGGACTTCACAGTGGGTGGCAAGAAGATCGTCTTCATCCTGTAGCAGGGTTGGCTGGGGACAAAGAGCATCTGCTGTAAGAGGGGGCAGGGGTGTTGCTTCACTTACACACTGGCCAATTGATTGCACTCTATATGCCAGACAGAATGAGAGATCACAGGCACAGTGCAGGATTTGCCCACCAGTCCATGGCAGACAGGAGACTGTCCCTTCTGATCCCTGTGTGTTCTGTACACCTAGCGTGGGCATCTGGTCTCGTTGCTAGGACTCTTCCCCTACAACGTGGAAAACAAGCCTCTTCACACAGCAGCCATCTGTTTCCACTCTGGAGGGCCAGCCAGTGGTGTGGGTGTGCTGAGGGCCTCTAGGTGGCTGGTGTGGCCACGCTTTCCTAAAACAATTCAGACTTCTGGGATTTGCACCTACAGGGTGACTTTGGAGTCTCGCTTGTGCTTATGATGCGACTTGAATATATTTGGGGGGGGGCAGCCACAGAAGGCAATGAGAAGCGGCTGGTAACCAAAAACTGCACTGAGGCCACAGTCCCTCAGCCCTCGCCACGCTCAGGGGAGGGTGCACTGACAGCCGAACCCAGACCCTCCATTCCAGGCTCGCCCACTGGCCGGGGTGGGCTATCAGATGGACTTCCGCCGGGCCGGGAGCCTGCCTGCCCTGTCGCCCACGGCCGCAGGACTAGAAGGTGGGGAGAAGCCCAGATTGTCGCGGGCCCACCTCTCCAGCTGGTGGATGCGGTAGGAGACGGAGGTGGAGCAGCCGGGGCGGGCTGCGCGGCGGGACGGGGCGCGGCCGCGGCTCTCCGGCGCCCCCAAGCGGAGCGGGCTGGCGCGGCGGGCAGCGCGCTCGGGCGCGTCGGCGCTGGCTGCGAGGAAGCGCAGCACTACCAGGTTGAGGAAGGCGCCGATGACCGTGAGCCCCAACAGGATGTAGAGGAAGCTGAAAGCCACGTAGGGCGGCTTGCTTTGCAGCGCCTCGTCGCTCTGCAGCGCCACGAAGTCGCCGAAGCCGATGGTGGTGAGGGTGATGAAGCAATAGTAGTAGGCGTGGAAGAAGGTCCAACCCTCGAAGTGCGCGAAGGCGGCGGCCCCGAGGGCCAGGGTGGCAGCGCACTCCAGCAGCCCGGCCACGACCATGTTCTCCGTGGACACGCGCGGCCGCCGCAAGCCCAGACAGCGCTTGGCCGCCAGCAGGAGGCGCCGCACCAGCGCGTTCAGTCGCTCGCCCAGGCTCTGGAAGGTGACGAGCGTCAGCGGGATGCCCAGGAGCGCATAGAACATGCAGAAGACCTTGCCCGAGTCCGTGCCCGGCGCGGCGTGGCCGTACCCTGCTCAGGGAGAGCGGAGAGGAGGGGGTGAGCGCCCAGTTCCAGCTAACGACAATCTCGCCAGCAGCCTTCCAGCCCCCAGAGCCCGTGGGACTCTCAAAACCTAGTTCTAACCACGCTGGCTCTACAACCTTGCTTGCTATTAGTAATCGTCCCAAATTGTAAACAGTCTAAATGACCCTCGACTGGGGAATGGATAAACAATGAGATTCTTTTCAGCAATAGAAAGGCACTGTGGTTGTGCACAGCAAGGATGGACTTCAAATCATTGTTCTGAATGAAAGATGCTCAACTCAGCACACTGCCTGGTTGCATACATATGACACTCTGGAAACTATAGGGACAGAAGACAGATCCGTGGTTGACAAGTGCTGGGGTTGGGGGAGGGGTTAATACCGGGGCATAGAATTTGGTGGGGCTGGATGGAGACATCCAAAACTGGAATCTACACAGGAGTGTGTCTCAGTCGGGGGCAATTTCATACCCCAAGGGGACATGTGGCAAGGTGTGGAGACATTTTTGGTTGTCACAGCTGGGGAGGTTGCAACTGGCATCTAGAAAGGTAGGGGCTGGGAATGCTGCTAAACATCCTACAATGCCCAGGACCAGCCCCTGCAATAGAGGGTAATCCAGCCAGCACAAAGTGTGGAGAAACCATACAGCCATGAAAAAGATGATAAAACTTGTTAGGGACTGATATGTAAAGATCTCCAAGATATATTAAGTGCAAAAAGCAAGAGGCAAAGGCAAAACAGTATGTGTAATGCTATATATAACAGTGTGTGTGTGCGTGTTTTAAAGGAATATATAGACAATATATCTAGAAGGATACCCAAGAGACTGGTAACTCTATTTGATCCAAGGAGAGGAATTTTTTGGTGGGGGGCAGCCTGAGAGGGAGACTTCCTTTTCACTCTATACCCTTTCATACCCTGTGAAGTGTTTACTGTATATATATAAAATGTATTCACAATAAAGTGTTTCTAAGATTTATTGCTCCACTTCCACAATTCCATTGCATGGCCCTATCAGTTTGCCTCTATCAATTATTTGGGGGGCTCTGTGCACCACTAGACTGTAAGCTCTTTGAGGGCAGGGACCAGGCTTGTCACTTCTCTGTGTCCCCTGGCAAGAGTGCCTTGCACGGAGTCTGGCACAGATTATGGGCTCAAATGTTGGTTGAATTAAACAAATCTGAAGGGGATGTGGAGTGTGAGAGGAACCTCTTGGGAAATTAAGAGGCCAGGAAGTGCTGTTTCCAGCTCTTTGGGGGCTATGTCAAGCTTTTGCAGAGTGAAATGAATAATGGTAACTCAGCATGGATTATTTTATTTAACCCTCCCAGTGACTATATGCGATAATAATTATTATTATTTTACACATGAGGAAATTAGGCTCAAATGGGAGGAAGCTGTCCAAGGTCACAGGGCGTGGGCTATAACCACTATCCTCTAGTGCCTCTCAGGGCACCTGCGTCCTGGCACCTGGCTGGCTGCCAAACTGGTTTACACAGCCTGGACCACACAGCAAGTGTGGCATCCCCAGGTGGGCAGAAAATGCAAAACTCCTCCTATTTTCACTCAGTCTCTTTCCCAAGGCTCCCAGATGCATACCAGAGGAGAGGAGGCCAAACCTAGCTGGGAGGCCACCAAAGATTGGGGGGGGGTTGTGGGAGGGAAAAGGGGTGGATGGGTCCCACACTACTGGCACAGTGACAGGAAGGTACTCAACTGGAGAGAGCAAAGGAGTCCTGGCTGAGTCGAGAGGGAAGCAAGGAAGCAAACTGCAAATCCTTCTGCAAAATTAGGTAGAGTACTGCAAAGGAGAGGCTAAACTTGCATATAATTGTGCCTAAGAGTCTCCCCCTGAGTACCTCTTTGTTGCTCAGATGTGGCCTCTCTCTCTCTAACTGAGCCACCTTGACAGGTAAACTCACTGTGC
>PVKY010011622.1:0-11932 GCA_004027775.1 Bradypus variegatus
TTCTCCCTAGGTCTGTGGCCCGACCCAGCATTTTCCATCCTGTGAAAGGTTGGGCCCTCATCAGCTTCCGTACTTTCCAAAGACTACAAATCCTTTGCCGCCATGCTGAGCCTAAAGCTCTCAAAACTCTTTTACCCTTTCAAGATTGGAACTTTGATAAAGAGCTTAATCTATGACACTGTAATCCAGATTCCTATGTATAGTGCAGGGAAAGCAGCCTGGTAGATGAGAGAAAGCCTGGACCCTGAGGCCAACGTACATAGTTCAAACCCACCTCCAGTCCCTAGCAGAGAAGTGGGTGCAGGTGAATTACTTGACTTTTCTGGGAAAGAATTAAATGAGGAAACGTATATTGAACAGAAAATAACCCTTAACAGAAAAGCAAGTGCCTGAATATCTTTAAATAGTATATGTAACAATTGGTCTTTGGGATAAAAAGAGGCATTAAAAGACTTTTCCATGAAGCAGCATTAAAGACAGAAAAGTTTTGTCCCGGGGTCCCAGGTCAAAGCCTTGAGTTGTAATTTTTTCCAACATCTGTTGGCCATAAATCTTGAGTCCATGTAGTCCCTGTTGTTTTAACATTAAAATGCTTATTATTATTATTTTTTAATACCGGGTTAAATCTATACTCTGAAGAAACATACTGTGTTTGTCCTGTGGCCCGATGTACCCTCCTGGCACTGGATCTGGCAGCCCAAAAGCACAGGTTTAAAGAAATAACAAATGCAATGCACCGGGGCAGGCTCTGGCACAACAGCGGGCACACAATGAAGGCTAATGCCCCTACATTTGCCCTCGTTCTTCAAAGGCTTTTTAATCTAAAAATGAAGGTGACAGGCTGGCTACTTAAACCACAGTTGGACATGCCGATTAACCTTTAAAAAAAAGAAAAAGTTTAGTTATCATTGCCATATCTGGGGGAAAAGAAAGAACTTTAATCCAGCATGTGATGTTTATTGCATACACTGAGCCCCCAGCCTCAGTTGGAGGCTTCTCCTCTGTGGTGGTTGCTGTAGGAAGGAGGCCATGCCACCCCAGAAGGGGGTGGTGATCAGATATTTCCATTGACGTTAAGAAGGAGTCACCCCATACAAAGGGACCTCTGTGTAAGCTGAATATTGTCTACCAAGAAGAATCATCTGCTTGGGGAGCTGTAGGGGAGGAAGGAAATGCCTCCATCAGGCTAGGACACATCTAGAAGGGCCATCATGCAAGAACCACTTGGCCACCCCAGAATTGGGGAGCAGCAGGGGGCAGCTCCAGGCCTGAGCTCGATGGAAAACAGCTCAGCAGGAGGCTATTATCAAAGGGATGGATGCCAGAAAACTGGCTACTAGCAATGCCAGTAACACTATCACCTTGTGTCGGGACAGCACTTCACAGTCTACTGGGACGTCTTTGGTGCCCTTACCACACCTGTGATGGAGATGTAGTTGGAAAGGAAACCAGAGTTCCCAGAAGGGTCACAACTTCTCAATTGCTATAAATACCAAGGCCAGGCCTCCTGCCCAACTACTGCAGTATGTGCACCCCACTTCTGCAGCACACGGTAAACACTAGAGGGACAAATTAAACTTTATGAAGAAGATAAAAAAGCCAACCACAACCGATGCCTCCAGCTGGGTTAGCATGTTCACTTCCTTTAATCCTCAGAAATTCTGCGCGCGCGCGCACACACACACACACACATTGGGTTTAAAAATAACCTAGGTTTTTATTAACTACAAAACTGAATTGCATGCCATAAACAATTTGGCTGCCTTCTCTGTTCCCCCATGATCTGGCATAGCAACACAATAATGAAATACTCCCGCTGCACCTTTCCTCCTCAGGATATCCAGCTGATTCTTTGCCCCTAACTGCCCAGCCAGAGGTGCCTGTGGCGGGCAGATAGGAGCTCACTGCCACCTTGGTTTCAAATAGTCGAGGCTGGAGGGGCTCCTTTGGGCTCTTCCTGTGGGTTTTGGGTCCCTGCAGCCCAGCCCACACTAGGGAGTTGGGGGAATGAGACCTTCTGTCATGCAAGCACGCTGACATCCTCTTCTTCCCCAGCTGCCACTCTGGGTACGTCGGTGCACGCTGTGAGCACGCAGACCTCCTGGCCGTGGTGGCTGCCAGCCAGAAGAAACAGGCCATCACCGCCTTGGTGGTGGTGTCCGTCGTGGCCCTGGCTGTCCTCATCATCGCATGTGTGTTGATACAGTGAGTATTTGGCGCCCACCCACCCCTGCCAGGGACATCTGCCGTGTGCCCAGATGAGAGTCACCTCGGCATGGCTTGCTGCAGTGACGCCTGATGGGCTTCAGCAGGACAAGCCAAGAGGACACTGGGGACTGGTGTTATGTGATGGCCACACACCCTGGGAGGGTCCCCTGCAGAGAGACTGTGCACGGCTGGAAGCTCCACTGTTGCATTTGAAACCTTTAGAGTAGTGATGAGGCACTGTGGGTGCTCCAGGGAGAGCTGGAAATGGGTCTCAGCCTCCTCTGGGCAGTAGCAGAAGCACTTCCTCTCTGCAGAAGGCACTTGGCAAATCCTAAGGCCACATCAAGGGCTCGGAGTTGCTATTATGACAGGCCACAGGGCCGTTTGCCTGCTCAGCCCTTCTCCCCTCCTCTGCCCTCCTCATCCTCCAAAACTCAGTTTCTGTGTTGCATCTTCCAGGAAGTCTTCCAGAGCCCTGACACAGGGGCCGTTTTTGGGTGTTTGCCCACATCTCTCGGCCAGATGGCTCTGCAGAACCAGAGGCCCTAGGGCTGTATTCCCAGCATCTGGCACTAGGCCTGGCCTATTTCCTAGAGATAACTAAAGATATCTAAGTCACAGAGCAAGCCCTCGGGGAATTTATAGCTAATTGGAGACACAAGGAATTTACTGAACAGTTAAAGGATAAAATCAACCCCTGGCAGATTCAGCAAATGGGCTGGCCCTTCCGATGAGGTCTGGAGTAATTGGCTGAATGTGAATGCAGAAAGCCAACCTTTAGCCCTCCCGAGGATGCCTGGGATTCAGACAGATAAGTAAAAGGCTCTGTCTTTGTTTGTTGCTATTGGGACATCTCAGGCACACGCTCCTGGTTCTGGTAATGAGTGGGTTGCCTTTTGGAGCCCCAGCTGGTTGACAGTAGCTGTAGCCTGTTCGCTTCTACCCTTCGGGGACAAGCCAGCATCAGGTGCTGAGGTACGAGTTCTGAACCGGGCTACCCTTTCCTAAAACCCCATGCAATAGCGGTTCCATTCCCAGGTGTCTTAGGAAAGCATGTTTTCAGGTAGGGACATGCAGCCGCCACATCAGGCAAAGGGGCCTGGAGGGAGCTGGGGCCTAGCCCAGGCTCTGCCACTCCAAAGGACCCTCCCAAGGGGGCCAGAAGTGACCAGATGGGCCACTGGCCACCCTCTCTCATGGCCAGCCAGCCGTGTGTGTTGCCCTTCACTTTCATAGCCCTGTTTCTGCAGCTGAGAAGGTCCCAGGGCCTTAAAATCAAGACTAGGTTCCTTCACAGGCCTCCCCAGAGAGACTCAAAGGCTCATTTTGCCAGATTCTCTGGAGACAGGAGTGAGCTAAGATTCCTAGACAGTCTCTCCCATTCCCAGGGAGGTGGCCAGACCCGCCTCTCCTCTGTCCCTTCCCAGCCCATCCCTGACAAGTGCAGAATCAGAGCAGCCCATCCCTGCCAGGCTGCTGGTCAGCCTTCAGCTGTGCCTTCCAGAGGCTCCATCCGCACTGGCCCTGGTTTGGTGTCTGAGAATGGTGGGGCCAAAACTGGACACTTTGAGGGATATGACTGGAGACAGCAAAGGAAAGGGGCTGGGGAGGGGACTGTGAAATGCCACCTGGCACCAGGAGGGAAGCATGGCAACAGGTTTACTTCGCCATCTGTCTTCGAGCTCATGTCAGCCAGGAAGCTCCCCAGCCCGTGGGTGCATAGGCTAGATATGAGGGTTAGAGTGAGTAGAAAAGCATGCTTCCATGATGTCCCAAGGAAAACAGCCACCACTGCCTGTAGATCACTGGTGTCTTGCTCAGTGCTTTCCTCTCTCATCTGCCTTTAGGTTCCCTGGTTCTTTTTTCACACTGACTCTGAAATCTGTTCAGTTCTGCCCACAGATGGAGGCAGAAGCATTTGTAACCTTGATTCTGCAGGGCTCTGACCTCACAGAGAGGTTGGATTTTCCACAGCTGGAGAATTTAAGTTCTCGGAGAAGGATTCAAGATGCAAAGCCTTTGAGAGCTGTGACTCATTCCCTAATTCCCTCCCTGAGTCAATTCAGCACATCCAAGTTCCCTGCTTTGCTACTGGCAATACCTGTTGATTGACCCCCTCCCAGACCCTCAGAGCCCTGCCAGCCTGAGGTGGCACTTTGTCCCAGTCCTGGTGGCGGTTCTGAGGCTGTTACTTCATTTATGGCACTGTCCAGCTGGTTCTTTATGGAGGAAGCAGCAGGATGGTGGCTGGATGCCCTGTGAGTCTCGAATTGGGCTGCGGAAATGGAGCTGGTACTCTAGGGACAGCCAACAGGTGCTTTTGTTGTTGGCCAGAATCTGTCCTAAAGGGACACTGCCCTGTGGGGCCCTCAGCCCCCTCTGGGTCCCGTCCCTCTGCAGGCCCCCGCAGAGAGGCTAGTTTGGAGCCCAGATGCGCCCTGCGTCCTCGGGCAGATGCTGCCCCAGCCGGGCCCTGCCCAGACCATGCTCTCTCCTCCTCTGCAGCTGCTGTCAGGTCCGGAAGCACTGTGAGCGGTGCCGGGCCCTCGTCTGCCGGCACGAGAAGCCCAGCGCCCTTCTGAAGGGAAGGACTGCCTGCTGCCACTCAGAAACAGGTACAGGGATGTTTCTCCCTTTGGGGACACACCTGGGTGAAAAAAAAGACCTCTTCTCCGGGTCATGGCAGAAGTTTCTGGAGGATAACCCAAAAATGGGGAGAGGGGGAGGGGAAGGCTGTTTTATTCTACCACGTCAGGTGTTTTTTTACTTAGAGTGGAGCCCTTTCGTCCTTGCTTTGGCAATTTTGAGGCCTTTGACAAGTCACTTAACCTCTCTGAGCCTTACTCTTCTTATTCTTAAAAAGATTGTTGTGCAAATTGAGTGAGTACTGATATGGAACACCTAGTATGGTGCATGACAAACTGTAGACACTCAAAAGATAGTCTTCTTTCTCTTGAGAAAGTCATTTCCCCTTTCCATCAGTAAATGAGGGATTTGGCTACAGAACGTGCCAAGTACCCAGCAGACTCTAGATTCTCTGAGCCTCATTGAACTTATCCTTGTTTTATGAGTAATGTTACTGACGTACATGAAGGAGATCATTGGACATCTTGGATGAAGAACCAGAATCACACCTCAGGAGCCCTCTTCTGGGTACCACTGGCTCTGGACTTGTAGAGTTGAGTAGCTCTTTTATCCAAGCAAGCCATGAAAATCCTTACATCTACCAGCCTTTCTAGGATAGATTTGGAGACAAATGTAGTCCATCATAAAGTTCCTTTTAAAGAACTAGTGGGCTGTTCCACTCTGACGTGTCCTTCTCTAGGGAACAGTTGATATTTGAAGCTCAGGGTTGCATGGCAAGGGTAGGGAGCAAGGGAGCTGGGAAGCTGGAAACCTCACGTTTTCATTCAATCTCATGATAACCGGACATGGCTGGAGGCCAAAGAGCATCGTTGACTTGTTCTTCATTTCAATAATCATCATAATTGTGTGTGAGCATTCTTTTGATCTGGAAGACTCACAGCTCTGGAGGATGCTAATTCATTTAATCCTCAAAATGGCCTTAAGAGGATGGCTTGTGAGTGATATGAGTAAAGTGGGTCTGCAGAAGGCCTGCTTCGGTCCCACCATGAGTCAGTGAGGTAGAGTGAGAACTGGGGCCTCTGAAGGCCCCACTCACATATCTCTTCCACTAGCTCAGGGGAACCATCCATTGAGCTCATAAAGGTAAAAAGTTTTCCTCTGTCTTTTACCACCAATAGAAAACTTATTTACATGTTTTAAGAGAATTCATAGCAGACGTAGCATTTGTCCATGACTCAGCAGAGTCACTGGGGATGGAGTAAGTTTCTTGCTAATGTCACTTCTCCTCCACCCATATTTGAGAAGAAGTTAGTTTTGAGCCCGAGGATGGGGCTGGCCTTCAGAGACGGTCCCCGAGGCTGATGTGAGGGGATGTGTGCCTCCACCACTTCACATAGCTCCAGTGGGCCTGCTGGACTCAAAGGACGGGCGAACCAGGGGGCTCACATATGAGCCTTGTTGGAGCAGAGCAGGTGTGATTCACCCCACCCACACCCCAGTCAGGAACCACGGGAGGGACCAGGACCAAAAGATACCCAGTCTGAGTTGGACTCAAGGGCTGTTTCCCTGCTGCCTCACCACCATAACCACAGAGGACACCCTGAGGGCTCTGCCTGTTGAAAAATACATGGGTCTGTTCTTGTATGGCCTTAGAGGAAGCTATTCTGCCACTGGCACCCTGCACCAGCTCACAGTCTGCCCACCAAGCACCCCTTACCAGGGAGCTGCCCACAGGCTGCTTTCAATCATCTCTTGTTGAATTAAGGCTCTCACAGCAGGACATGTCCCTTGTTCTTCTCTAATACAACACATTTCTCGTTCGGTCAGCCTTTCTGACTACCACGGATGCTGAAAGCACAATTTCAGAAGATGCTGCCCCTGAGGCTGAACCAGCAGAACCTGGACTCAGGCCACCTGCCTGAGAGAACCTGCTGATGATGGCTGATGCCATCTCCACATTTCTGTCCCAGGCTTGTTTTCCCAGAGTGACCAGAGTCTGTTCCACAGCGATTAACCCATTTTTTCTTCCTTCCAGTGGTCTGAGAAGCCCAGAGGAGGAGTTCAGCCAGGTGGACTGCGGCCGCCCGATGAAGAAAGGACTTCTTCCGGAAGCACCGCCAGGGGTGCCTGGGTGCACAGGCAGACCTTCCCTCCTTGGCCTGAAATTGCCTGTGCAGCCTTTTTGTCTTTTGTGGGCCTTCAAAACTCTGTCAAGAACTCTGTCTGCTTGGGGTTGTTTGGTGTGTCCTAGAGAAGAAGTCATCAGGCCACGATTTGAAGACCAGTCAAGAGAGAACTGCCAAGGGGTGGACTTCGTGTTTACACAGACGAGGTGTACGTGTCAGTCCTGGGTCTGTGTCCGGCGGTGGGCAGTTTTCTTCTGCCACTTATGGATTCTGGGCTGTGTTTTCTTGCAGTGGGACCACCTGTCCATAGCAGTATCCTGCCCAATACCAGAAGGTCTCATCGTGGTTACAGTTTTCTTGCATCTGCCCATCAGGGAAGACGGTGGAGAAAGGGTAACTGCTTGCTGTTACATGCAGACGTCAGGCTTTGGAGGAGCTGTGTCCTCTCTCCACGGAAACTCAACCAGCCAGCGTCTTCCACAGACACAAAGTGTCAGAGACCTTCCCAAGCTGTCGCCACCCTCGGAGATAATTTCTTATTTATTAAGTGGATGATGGTTTTATTTTTAATCTCCTAGGACAGTGTAAAACTCCTTCAGATTTCTTTGTTAATTGTGAATTATGTATGGATTGTTGCCCAAAAAGTTATACTGATTAGAAATGTCTGGCGTCTTCGGGAAAGTGAACGCTAGGACAGAGACTCTGTGGGGTGCAGGGATGGAGCCAGAGGATGAGTTACTGATGGGAGTCTGGGGTTCAGAGGTCATGCTAATTTAAGACACAGAACAGGTAAATGCCCCAGATACATTCCAGTTAGAGAAGTTAGCAAATCCAGCAGCAGGAACCTGTCACCTCTACTGGAGAAGAAAGAAAGAGAGTGCCCATGTGATTGTCTCCATGGGACACATGCTATACCTCTTGGTTATTGAATGTATTGTTAACTTCCTGATCAACCCTCCACGAGTGCATTTAAAAATCGAGCATTAACAGAGAGCCACAAACCATATCTAAGAAATGGGGAGCCAGGCAGTAATTTTCCATTTTGTTGCTTCCTTGGTTTTTTGCTTTATTTTTTAAAGGAGAAATTTAACTTTCCTATTTACTTTCAAGCATTAGAGGAATATTCCTATGATATTCTCTTTTCCATTGGGGATGCCGTTTTTTTTTAACAAACACACTAGCAAGCCACCTCTGCCGTGTGGGTCTCAGAGAAGAAAATGTTCTCCAGAGCATCTGGGTAACTTCTGACCCACTGGGCCTCCGCGGGCCTGTGGGAAGCAGTGGTTCCCTCCATGTAAACAGTGGGTAGCTCCTCCCTAGGAATTACATTAAAATTTGAAGACAGAATAACTGAAATAATAAATAAACTTCCCCTTATGTGAGGATACTCTATTCACTAATATTGGAAAACGAAAGATTTCTACCTATTAACCCTTCAGTGCTTCTAGCTCTTGACATCGTGAATGGGGCCTTTAAAATAGGTCAAGTTGGCTTGAAATTTCTGTTAAATTTTTCTCCCCCCATCTATCTATTCTTATGAACTTTCCCCTTTAATTTTTAGAATTCAGACAATTATGTGACTTGAGTCTTAACTTTGGTATTTTTATATTGTTAGGCTGTACCTAAGAAAAGAAGTTGGATCTGTTCACCAACAGATTTCTCCAACAGTATAATTGATGCAGCGCGCAGGTTTGAATTATAAAATAAAATAGGGTAAAGTTTGCATTCCTTGGGCCTGTCCCACAGCAGTGGATATGTACATGATTGACCTTAGCATCTTGCTCAGAGACCAATCAAATTGACCCTGGTTTCTAGACCCCAGTTTGCACTCACCTCCCTCGTCAGACTCTCCTGAGAATGTGAGATTCTGGTTCAGAGAAACTAATGAAACTGGAGCAATAGCACTTGTTTTTAACTGGAATTCACATTTTTACTTTAGGACAATCTTTTTTTTCAGTCTTTTTAGAGACTACTGGAGGTCTGATTGTCTTTGAAATGTGAAAAGGTTTTGTGGAAGGGGGGCTTTCTTCACCTAGTGTATAGACTGATCAAGGTCCAGCCAGAAGACCTTATTGGTAATCAGCATCCAAGAGCCTTTGGGGAGGTAGGAGAAGTTGAGGTTGGACAGACAATGGGAGCAGAGAGAACCTTCTCTGTTGCCTGCTGGGACTTCAGATCTGGTGTCTGTGAGTGCTCCACCCACGTGTCCAGCAAGTCACAGCTGCCGGTGGCTCCTTCCTTGTCCTGCGCTCTCAGGCAGTGAACAGACTCAAGTGTCTTCTCCCTGGACGTGCCTTCCAGGTCAGTCCCTTGTAAACCAGCAGGTCTGATAACAGTTGGAAGCAGAGTCCAGTCCAGGAGGCCCAGTTGGACCTTTGTCTAGTCCCTAGAATAAGTGGGTCTTGTTTCACTGGTGATTTCTCTTTTAGAAATCAGATGGCCAACAAACATTGGACCCTATGCCATTTCTTGGCAGTGGTACTTCTTCAGGTAGCTGTAAAAATCCTCCCTTTTTAAGTTAAAAGATGCATCTTCTCATCCATCTCTGCAGATTCCCTGGGCTTCCTTGCTCTTTAGAAAGCTGAGTGTTCATTTTGAAGGGAATCATTCCGGAGGCCTGACCTGGTAAGCAGACACATACCTTGCAGTGAGAAACACTGCCACAGACAATGAAAAGGCACCAAGAGGGGGGGAAAATAAGGAGGCCTCCAAAGCTGTGACAAAGCCTGGCCTGGATTCTCTCACTGCCCTGCTGGCTGAGACCTCCTTAAACATATTGACAGGAAATATTTTCTTCTAGATGGAAATATTTACAGTGCCCAACCCTGGTCTGGAAGACAGGGCCCTGGCTGGACACACACAGACCTAAGCCAGGGATGAGCTCGCAGTTGCGTTCCAGCAGAGAAGCAGACAGAGTGGGCCCAGGGTCCTAAAAAGGAGGAGGAGATAGAATTGACATTTATCCACAGTGGTGAGGGAGGAGAATTTGAAGTTCTAGAGCTTCTTGGGAGACTGCTCCCATGAGGTGGAGAAAACTGCCTGCCTGCCAAGGTTCTCCAGGGCCTGGATGAAATGGTGATGTCCAGCCTAAAAGAGGTGACCAGTAATTGGCATCCAAGAGCCTTTGCCAAGCTTGGAAAAGTTATTTCCAGGCAATTTTGGCAGGGAAGACTAGGCTCAAACTCTTCACACGTGCTCCACCCCCAACCCCTTCGTAGGATCTAGGCTTTGAGCTCTCCCAACCTGCCTAGCAAGGAGGGTGGGATGATTAAAAAGCCCAGAAGACCAAGGGGACATCACAGAAACAAGGCAAACACACATGTGTTTTTCATGTTCTAACATAAGACGTTATTCTCTCTAGCCACTGATTTTACCAGGCTTTCTGAAAGATCTAGCAGTATACACATGGTACTGAAAAGTGAACCTTCTTCCTAGTATAATAACTTACTGAAATGTTCGACTTCTCATTATCTTTATTATAACAAACCTGAAGCTTTTTTTTTTTAGAACTTGTTACTCTGACTTCTGTATATGTTGCACTGAAAAGGTTAATATTTAATGTTTTAATTTATTTTGTGTGGTAAATTAATTTGATTTCTGTAACGTGTTCATGTGATTAGCGGTTCTTTTCTTTAATATCTGAATTGTAGTTATTTAAAGAGTAATGAGCAAGATAAAACGTGGTTGTGTTTTTCCAGTAATTTGCATTGCTGTTCAGTTGTACTGTACTTTGTTTGGAAGGATGAAGGAATGAACTCTTTTTTTTTTTTTTTTTCCTAAATCAAGACTGGGTCTTTTCTTTAATGAGATTGGGATGTTGCTGAAGCAAAGTAAGATTTTTCTCTGCAAATGTGAGTTACGGGAAAAAATTAAGTGATCTTTTGCAAAATGTGGGAATCCCTAAATTAACTATAGTTCATCTCTGCCTACTTACAGAAACCACGTTCTCTGAAGTTCTTCCCAACATATAAAGTATTTAATCTGTTCTGTGCCCAGCAATACAATAACTGATGTTGGGGTGATGGATATATAATACACAGTCCCTGCCCCAGAGCAATTGAAAAAATGCAAATGAACTGTAAAATTTTATGGTAGAGGGTATGGAGCATAGCAGTGGTTCTCAAAGTGTGGTTCCCACACCAGCAGCTTCAGTATCACCTGGGAACTTAGGAATGCAATTTCTTAGGCCTCACCCCTATCTAATTCTGGGGGTCGGGTCTACAATCTGTCTTTTAACAAGTCCTCTGGGATAATGCTGATCCATATTCAACTCTGAGAATCACTCGATAGGACTGAGCCAAGGGACAAATTAATGTGGGGCTGCAGTTTTAGAGAAAGCTTTGTGAAGGCTTTACAGAAGAGGTGATAGCACAGTTTACCCCTTAGGGTTCACATTTAACGGCCATCAGAGAGTATGACCTTTAAATTAAGGCCTACATGTATTTGAATCTTCTCTACTCAGCCTGGTTAAAGGAAAAAGCAGGCTCACCCACCCCCACCTACATCCCAAGCCACTGCCCAGTTTCTAACTTTAAGGACTTGTTCTAGAACTTTCGGCCAATTCACGTAAGCCTCGCTGCACGGGCATTCCCATGGGGTTGAGTCGCTAACAAACCCACACGTGGCCGTCATGGTGCCACCACGTATGGAAAAAGTGGAGAGTGACATCGTCGCTGAGTGGGGTAAGAGCTTGGTCACCAAGGAAAGCTCAGCCCTTTGTAGGGATGAGCATTTAAGCCTGTTGTCCAGGCCCCAGGGGCTTGGGATCTTGGGATCATCCTAACTTGCAGGAAGATGGAAACCCAGGCAATTCCTCGTCCCGAGTTCCTTGGCCTGCCATCTGTCTCTGAGTAGAGCCTTCACCCACCTCTTAGGAAAGGGAGGGAGTAACCTACTACCCATACTTTGTCTCCTCCTCATGGCCCTAGTCAATCTTCAGGGCCACCCCCTGGCTTCTTTCTAACCTGTGGGATTTTCTGGTTGTCCCTTCTCCTCCCTGATTTCCAAGCCCT
>PVKY010011623.1:0-11930 GCA_004027775.1 Bradypus variegatus
CTTACTAAAGATTTAGGGACAGCGAATAAGAACATGAAAAAATGCTCAGCACCATTAGTCATTAGGAAATGCAAATCAAAACCCTGATGAGATACCACTTCACACCTATAAGGATGGCCATAATTTAAAAAAAAAAAACAAAAAACAAAAAACAATAAGCATTGACAAGGATGCAGAGAAACTGGAACCCTCATACGCTGCTGGTGGAAATATAACATGGTGCAGTCCCTATGGAAAAGTCTGGGAGTTCCTCAATAAGTTAAACATAGAATTACCATATGACCCAGCAGTTCCACTCCTAGGTATATGTCTACCAAGAGAATTGAAAATATATGTCCACATAAAAACTTGTACAAAAGTGTTCATAGGAACTCTATTCACAGCAGCCTGAAGATGGAAATAACCCAATGTCCATCAGAAGATGAATGGATAAACAAAATGCAGCTTATCTATATAACAGAATATTATTCAGCTGTTACAAAGAGTAACGCACTGATACATACTATAACATGCATGAACCTTGAAAACATTATGCTAAGTGAAAGAAGTCAGACACAAAAGGTCACATATTATATGATTCCATCTACATGAAATATCCAGATTAGGCAAATTCATAGACAGAAAACAGATCAGTGGTTGACAGTGGCTGGAAGGACACAGAGTGAGGAGAGCTGAAGGGACATGAGGAGTGACTATTTAGTGGAAAGAGGGATTCCGTTTGGGGTGATGAAACCATTCAGGAACCACATAGTGATGACGATTGGCCAACCCTGTGAATGTACAAAATGCCACAGAATTATATTCTTTAAAATGGTTATTATAATATATTTTACGTTACATATATTTTACTGCAATTACCCCCCCCCAAAAAAAAGGTATTAAAAATGTACTGCTCTGCAACTGGGGAAAAACGTGGAAATGTGGGACTTCCCTAACTGCATTATTACTGATATGCTCACAATCACTGAGGACCACCAATTTAGAAGGCTTAGCCCTCAGTCTTGGGGCTTGCCCTTATGAAGTTTGTTACTGCAAAGGAGAAACTAAGCCTATTTATAATTATGCCAAAGAGTCACCCCCAGAGAACCTCCTTTATTGCTCAAATGTAGCCTTTCTCTCTAAGCCCTCACTGCCCTCCCCACTATGTGGGACATGACTCCCAAGGATGAGTCTGGACCTGGCATCGTGGGATTGAGAAAATCTTCTTGACCAAAAGGGGGAAGTGAAATGAAACAAAATAAAGTTTCAGTGACTGAGAGATTTCAAATGAAGTTGAGAAGTCACTCTGGAGGGCATTCTTATGCACTATATAGATACCCCTTTTTTAGTTTTTAGTGTATTGGAGTAGCTAGAAGGTAATACCTGAAACTGTCTAACTGCAACCCAGTAGCCTTGGTTCTTGAAGACAATGGTATAACTTGTAGCTTACATGGCGTAACGGTGTGACTGTGACAACCTTGTGGCTCGCACTCCCTTTATCCAGTGGATGGACAGATGAGTAGAAAAATGGGGACAAAAATTAAATGAAAAACAGGGTGGGATGGGGGGGATGGAATGCTTTAGGTGTTCTTTTTTACTTTTATGTCTATTCTTTTTTGTTTTATTTTTTTTTTGGAGTAAGAAAAATGTTCAAAAATTGACGTGGTAATGAAGGCACAACTATATGATGGTACTGTGAACAACTGATTGTACACTGCGGATGATCGTATGGTATGTGAATATATCTCAATAAAACTGAATTTTTTTATAAAAAGGTACTGCTCTCGGGATGGAGGGAAAGGCCAACAGCTCAATTATCATGTAGCTAATCAGCAGAGACACATCACTACAGAATTAGGTCCTACATCCTACCTACTATATCAATCAGAGCAATATGCTACTTCATATAAATACTATTAGTCTGGTGAAAAGAAATACCAAAAAAGGCATTTTCTTAATAATATGATTCTCTGGTTATTTCCTGACACAAATTTAGATAACTATTTTATCTCTAATAGAACTATTTAACAGCGACCTGGAATGAGATTAGTTTATGTCATGGACAGAAGATAAGTAACTGATTTAGGTATTATAAACAGAGTTCACACTAGTAAGATATGCACCACACATGGGAATGCTCAGGAGAGCGTAAGAAGCGGGTTTCTTGACAGCTCACCCAGGCCTCAGTTCATGTCTTACATTTGCCCCTAGACCTGCCTGAAGAGGTTAAAGGTTATTTCCTTTAAAAGCATTAGGAAAAAAGTTATCTTGAAATAGAAACAAATGCCAATAAGCATTTATAACCAAAGGAACATGAAAGTTCTTTCTTCCCAACTTCCTCTCCCCATAACTCACTTCCAATATTTAAAGATCCCATTGGTATGGTCTCACACTTTAAATAGGGACAACGCAGTTGAGAATTTAACAGTGAGAAGACAATCACTCCAGGGTCATGTAAACACAAAACTAACAGTAGAAGTCAATTTGTTAATTTTTTGGCAGTAAAATTATTTTTAAAACATATACCAAAAAAAAAAAAGTATACACATACAAACACACCATGTCTAAGATTAAGCACACAAGCTTTTATTTTGGTTGTATTAATGGAAAAAGCAGTAAGGGTTCAAGCACTAAAAATAGTCAATAAAAAAAAACTGAGCTTACAATGCAATTAAGAAAAAGAGATGGACCATCAGTAAAAGAAACTATATCAGCTAGGGGCATGGAAATAATAATAGTAGATGCACAGTGAGATACCCTATAAATGGTGAGTATCGAAAAAGAGAAAGGAAAAAAAAAGGCATAAACAAGCTCCTGCTAAACTCAAATGTTAGCATCTCTAACTTAGCTGTTCAAAATTGAGGGAAAAATTAAACTTAGGAGCAGCCTATAAAATCAAGCAATGTTTCTCAAACATGGAGAAATATGTCC
The DNA here is from genome assembly GCA_004027775.1 of Bradypus variegatus. NCBI lineage: Eukaryota > Metazoa > Chordata > Mammalia > Pilosa > Bradypodidae > Bradypus > Bradypus variegatus. The sequence goes on from PVKY010011623.1 coordinate 2,911, forward strand.
CAAACCAGTTCTGCAGACACACATCCTGCCCCAAACGTTCTCCACGAGAATTTTTTAAATGTTGTGCTTTCATTTCATATTAATATAAAAACATTAGCATTAACCTATTCTGAATCATCCAGATGCTTCCCTCGAAACAGAGCTACCCAGGGATTTCCCAGCCCACGTTTGCTGCTGGGTCTATCACCAGGCTAAGACCAAACAAAAGGATTTTAATTTCTGTATGAACAGTCAAGAATGGAGTAAGACCTGAACCGAGTAACGCACCCATGCCAAGGGAGGGTCCCGTGGCTCTCCTGCAAGGCTCTATGGTTTTCAGAATAGAGAAGGATGGCGACACCACAGAGTCCTCACGTGGCTAAATAATAAAGGCATGCCCAACACCACCGAGTCTGCCACAGCCGGCAATGCCATTCTCACATCAGGAGCAACGATTTAATTGGAGTAAAATATCCTCTGTCACATTAAACTAATTTCAATTTTCTTGTTTTATCATTTCATCTATATTTAATTTGTAAAGCTGTTTTATAAACTTTGAGCATAAGAACTGTATACTTGTGTGCACTCTTAAATAACATAAAAATAACTTAAGCTAATACTGGGCATCTACAGAAAGTGTTTTCTACAGAGCTCAATTTGAGAAACACTGCTATAGGGTTAGAATTAAAAATTAAGCCAATATGCAACCAACTTAATAAAGAAGTTAAAAGAAAAAAAAATTAAGCCATTATACAGTGTTTACAAATGCAGACACACTGTATACTGCTAATGGATTTAAACATGTGTAGAAGCAAAAACATGGATGGAAAGGACACGTGCTCTGCTGAAAAACTGTACTATTCCTTAAATAAAAAAGAAAGGAATAGTAACAAAAATAGTAAAAAAGAAAATAAAGGAAAAAGAAAGATTAAAAGAAAGAAGAAGGAAAGAAGAAATGAAGTTGGAGAGAGGAAGAGAAAAAGGAACTCAAATTTGTTAAACTCCAGTGGTAAGTACTCAGATTCATTAAGTTACTCTGTATCCTCTCCACATGTTTGAAATAGTTAAAAACAATAAAAATAAAATTTGAAATTGCTAAAAATCAAAAGCTAACAACATAACATGACTTAGCCAAGACTAGGTCTCTATTTTTCAAAGCCAAAACACTATTACCATGGTAGTGCCTGGGATGTGAAAGTACTACTAGGCGCAAGGTGACACTAAGAACCAAAAGCTGGAGACACTCCCAGGTGTCTCCCAAGAAATACGGAAACAATGTCCACACAGAAACTTGTACACAAATGTTCACAGCATTATTCACAACAGGCAAAAAGTAAAAACAACCCAAAGATCCATCAACAGATGAAGGGATAAGCAAAATATGGTGTACCCATACCATGGAATATTATTTGACCATAAAAAGGAATAGTGTACTGATGAAACACGAGATGACATGGATGAACCTTGAAGACAGCATGCTGAGTGAAATAAGCCAACCCAAAAGGACAAATATTGTATGATTCCACTTAAATGAAGCAGAATATGCAAATTCATTGAAACAGAAAATACAGTACAGGTTACAGGGGGATGGAAGGATGGAGGAGAATGGGGAGTTCCTACTTAAGGGGTAGAGTTTCTGTTTGGCTTGACGAAAAAGTTTTGGTAAGGATGGTGGTGATGGCAACACAACATTGTAAATGCAATAATAATGCCACTGAATTGTACACATGAAAGTGACTAAAGTGAGAAATTTTGTGTTGTATACATATATGCTGTGTGTGTATACATATATTTCTAAAATATTTTTTTTTAATTTTAAAAAAAGATTAAGTAGCGGTGCATGGCGAAACATGAATGAACATTGAAAACATTTCACTAAGTGAGAGAAACCAGTCACAAAAGACCACATGTTCTATGACTCCATTTACATTAAATGTGCAGAACAGGCAGATCTGTAGAGGTAGAAAGCAGCCTGGTAATCGCCTAAGTTTGGAAGGGCTTGGGGAAAAATGGGAAGAGACTGCTGACGGAAACAGGGTTTCTGTTTGGGGTGATGAAAGCGTTCTAAAATTGATTTTGGTAAGGGCCACATAACCTTGAATACACTAAAAACCACTGGAATGATCCACTTTAAATGGGTGAATTGTATGGTATGTGAAATATATCTCAATAAAGCTGTTATTTAAAAGGAGGGGGGGCCTGCTATTACAGCTGCTGAAGAAACCGTGCATGAATATTCACCTGTATGCCACCACAAAGCAAAACAAGAGGAACAGGAGACTCTGAAAGTTAATAAAAAGAAGCCTTGAACATCAGAGAAATGAACGATTTAACCTCACATTTTAGTTAGCATGTGTACCAAGTTTCATGACTCTTTTAAAACACTTGCAGAAAACCCTATTTTGGGATCCAAAGGGGCTCCAGGGACCCCAGGGTCACCACTGATCTAAAGCATTAGGAGATTTTAAGGCAAGAGCAACCTAATCCAAGCGTTCCAACAGCTCCTTCCCGCGTGCCACCCGTGACCGGCACCTGCTGACCTCAGCTCCCTCGGGACACCGCCGGCCCCACGGGGTAGGCTCCCAGTTCACAATGAACCTCCTTACCAGCGAGCACATACTACATGTCCTTAAATTTGCCCTTAACTAGGGACCTTGTTTCATTTTATGGAAAATTACACAGAACTGAACAATTTCTTGGCAGATTCTTCTTCATCAGAAGACAGAGCCACCCTTTTCTGGAACTGGTGAATCCCTCACCTTATCTATTTCCTGTGCATAAGATCTTCTGGCCAAGGACAGAGGCCAATTTTATAGTTCAACAGTGTGCCAAGTACATTATTATCTCACTTTCAGATAAAATGTGATAAATATGATGAGAAAAAATAGAACACTAATGCACAAATGAAACTTCAAAGTAGAATGATAATATGACTAACACATTCACACATACCTCAAAACACACAAATATACACTAAAAAAATAGTGAAACAAAAATCTCATAACCACTATACCAAGACCAAAAAGAAGTAAAGTGATAAAACCCAGCCTAATGGGGGGAGAAGGGAGGTTCCAGCGCCATGAGAAAAGAGGTTTCATTGACTGTTAATGCTCACAGTCTTTCTGGCACCATAAAACCAGCAATCTTACTTTGAGGAAAACAAACCCAGATACTAGCCGAGAGATAAACACTTTGTATAAGTATGCTTCGAGCACTTTATTTACAATAGAAACTAATAAGCAAATGTCCAACATTAGGAGAATGTTTAAGTAAACCTTAGTGCATCCATATAGGAAAACATATTCACAAAAAAGAAAATGCTGCATGTGTAGACGATGTAAATACAGGGAAAGGACCATGAAAAATGTAAACTGGAGGAAGTATTAAGACTTTTCATGTTGATGAAAATAACAAAAGAAATGAATCTTTTACAATGTCACAAATATCAAGAGTTTATGGAGACTAACAGTTGATGCTTTGTAATAGAGATTCTTTGAAATTCTTGGCATTTTTATTTTATTTTATAGTCATGCTGATAAAACAAAATAAAATAATTAAATACATAACTTAAAGTTTCTAACCCTGGTTACAAAAAGCAAGCACCAAAGAAAATGCAGAACACATCAAATTAAGTTTTTCTTGATAATTCTTGAAGATCTGACACAATTATTCTTGTTACCATTAACTGTTCATCATCTCCACATTTTTTTATAAAACACCTCCAAGGCAGCACCAGCATGCGCTGACCCTGGGTACCTAAACATTCAGGCTCTGCGTGACCCACCCAAGACACCTCCCACATTGGACAAAGGCTCTGCTAGTATCTTGGTGCAAATATTGACGAGTTCAATGAAACCCAGCAAATTTTCCTGAGTGCTCTCCTCTCCTCCATCCCTTCTACAGCACAGGCTCCTCCAGCATTGACTGAAGGACAAATGGCAGCATTTGCTAAACCTTTAAATACACACACACACACACACACACACACACACACACACACACACACACGCCCCATCCCAGCAAGGCCAGCACATGTGCACAATGAGGCTGAAGAACAGTCACTGCAGCACTGCCATAGGACAAACAGGAAGCAAACTATATGTTCACCAATAGGGAAATGGGAAAAAATATATATATATATGAACTCTGCATAGCACTTAAACCAACACAAAAAAATTTCTAAGATATATTATGTGAAAAACCATCTGAAAGGATCCACCGACAGGACACAGGAGACCATCACTACCTCTGAGAAAGAGACTGAGCTATGAGACTCCTGCCTTTCACGTAGTATTTTAGGTTTTTACAAGGAGAATATATCCATGACTTACTTACATAATGAAAATGTAACTTCAATAAAAATCTCTGGATACATTCATTTAGTACACGTTCAAGCAAATTACGTATGATTTATCTAATACTCCATATTAAGGGATTCCAAACTCCCACGAACGAGGACGGTTTGAATCTGACTGACAAAGCGTATTTAAGGCATGTTATCTTCACATTTAAATGCACCAGCACATCGCCCTCTGTGCTGCTCCTACAATATAAATTCTCTCCCCTGCTGGAAAAACCCAGCACTTCTAGTGCAAGACCAATTTTTTTAAAGAACTCTTACTATAATCTCAAACCCCTTAATAAACATTTTTACTTTTAGTCCAAAAACTAATTGTGATACAAACCTTGAGCCAAACTTCATTTCATTAAAATAATGTCCAATGCCCACATAACTATTTTGAAGTTGTTTAATTCACTTGGTCTGGTTTTAATCGATACAGAAAAATTTAGTTGGAAGCAAAGACATTCCAGTCTGGAGCACAGACTTACAGCGTCTCACTCCCTCCTGACTAGGAGTCCTTTCTGCCTAGCGGGGTCTACGGTTTCTGAGATCCCCTGGAAGATAGGGAAAATCAGCTTGGGGAGCCCAAGCTCTAAAAGAACCTATGACCAAGGGAAGAAATGTTTATTTGGTGTAGAATCTATATTTTCTAAACAATATAACTTCTACCGTCAGTTTGTTCGAACACCACAATTACATGGAACTTTGAATAGGAAGTGAGATATGGTAGGTCTGTATAGGTCAGAGTGAAATAGCAACACGTCCCAAAGTAATCTGGGCAGAGAGTAAAAATACATATTCGGGGCCCCCTGAGGAGCTGGGGGGGGGGGTGTGGAGGTGTTGGACTTACTCACCTGGATGGTTGCTGATGTTCTCACAAACATTGGGGACTGACAGCTTGACATGCTGAGCCCTCTGCCTTGGGGCTTGCCATTATGGAGCTCATTATTGCAAAGAACAGAGAGGCTAAACCTAACTTATAATTGTGCTGAAGAGTCTCCCCTGAGTGCCTCTTTGTTGCTCAGATGGGGCCCTCTCTCTCTAACTAAGCCACTTTGGCAGGTGATCTCATTGCCCTCCCCTCTACGTGAGACCTGACTCCCAGGGGTGTAAATCTCCCTGGCAATGCAGGACATGACTCCCAGGGATGAATCTGGACCCAACATCGTGGGATTGAGAACATCTTCTTGACCAAAAGGGGAATGCAAAACGAAACAAAATAAAGCTTCAGTGGCTGAGAGATTTCAAATGGAGTCAAAATGTCACTCTGCTGGACATTTTTGCACTATACAGATAACACTTTTTAGGTTTTAATGCATTGGAATAGCTAGAAGTAAACAGCTGAAACTACCAAACTCCAACCCAGTAGCCTCAACTCTTGAAGACAATTGTATAACAATGTAGATTACAAGGGGTGACAATGTGATTGTGAAAACCTTGTGGATCGCACTCCCTTTATCCATTGTATGGATGGATGAGTAAAAAAATGGGGACAAAAACTAAATGAAATACAGGGTGGGATGGAGGGATGATTTGGGTGTTCTTTTTATTTTTATTTTTTATTTTATTCTGATTCTTTCTGGTATAAGGAAAATGTTCAAAAATAGATTGGGGTGATGAATGCACAACTATATGATGGTACTGTGAACACTTGATAGTACACCATGGATGATTGTATGATATGTGAATATATCTCAATAAACTGAATTTTTTTTAAGTGGCTAGCAAAATAAAAAAGAGCCTATGAGTGGTAAGTCTAGACCTGGGCTGCATTATTATTTTATATATGATATGAGGACCACCTCCACTACAGACCTATTAAATTACATCAGAATGTCTGAGGAGTAGGATCTAGTCATTTCAGTTTTTTTTTTCAGTTCCCCAGATGATCTAATGGGCAGTCAGGATTGAGATCCCTGCTTTCAAGCAACTGATGTAGGAGTTCCTCTTAAAACCATTACCTGCATGGCTTCAGGAAACACTGTGGAGATGAGGTCAAAAACCAATCTCTGGTTTTATTTGCTATCACAGTTTTACACTGATAGGACCAGATTCTGGGTAGACTAGGACCAGGTCTAGACTAGGGGTAAGAAGTAAAAATACTTTGTTTCAAGTAAAGATAAAGTCACTAACTAGCTGTGGAACATAGTCAAGTCATTTAACTTCTCTGAGGCTCAAGTTTATTAAAAAAAAGACTGAAGTAAACAACCTCAGAAAATCTTTTTATTCTCAAATGCTATGATGATTCTCTCACATGGCTACAAATCAGTCAAGTCAATGAGCACGGTGATCTTTAAATAAACGCATGAATATCATCTTCAAATGTAAGATTCATCAAATCTTTTTACATAAAATCCTATTCTTCATCACACATAAGAAATCCTAACCGAACATAATTATGTTCTATCAGGACAAATAAATCCCAAAATAAGTCCAAATACATTTGAAATCAAAGAAGTTTTTTAAATAACTTAAGTTTCCCCCTCCCTGATAATACCATTCTGACTTTTTTTAACCATATATTATTTTGAAATCACATAAAATAAAGATGAGAACCTTCTCTCATCAACACTCCTTTCATGGGAAGGACAAAAGAGAGGAGAGCTACTCCAGATTAGAAAAGTTTATGACTTCCTCTAGCGTGCTCAGGTCTCAGAGGTGGCTCCTACAAACTCCTCAAGGAACCAAAGACAAACTATGGCCAAGAAACTTGGTTCAGATTATCTTCTTGGAATCTTCCTCTACGGAGGCCAGACTGCCTTTCATTTCACAGCTGCGACCACGCTAGCTACATGGTTTTCATATGTCAACAGTGGTTTTAAAATAAACATTTGATTGGAGGAAAATATCCCTTGACAAGACTGACTCCCAGAAGGAATCCTGACTAAAAGGTTGTACGGATTACATTAGCCTGAATGCAGGAATGGGTCATACTAAAGCCAAAGAATATGAGCACAAGATGAAGAAATACAAGTTTAATTCCAAGGAAAAATGAAAGTGCTACTCCTGGTTGTTAAGTTAAAGCTTCCAGAACTTCATCTTCCTAGCAGAAATTATAGGCCATTACACTCATGGCAATTTTCTTCAACTACCATAAACCGAAATGTGCCAGTTCAATGTATTATGTCCCCCAAAATGCCATTACCTTTGATGCAACCTTGTGTGGGCAGACATATTAGTGTTGATTAGATTTTTGAATCCTTTGGCTGTTTCCATGGAGAAGTGATTCAATCAACTGTGGTCAAGACCTTTGGTTGGATAATTTCCAAGGAGGTGCTGCCCCACCCTGAAAGGTGAATTAAATTACTGGAGCACTATATAAGCTCAGACAGAAGGAGCAAGCTTGCTACAGCCAAGAGAGACACTTTGAAGAACACACTGGAACTGAGAGGAGCTTCAGCTTACAGAGACATTTTGGAGACAGCCTTTGAAGGCAGACTTTTGCCCTAGAGAAGCTAAGAGAGGACAAATACCCCAAGTGCAACTAAGAGTGACATTTTTTAGGTGCTGAAGCCTAGAGAGGAACATCCTGGGAGAAAGCCATTTTGAAACCAGAACTCGGAGCAGACGCCAGCCACATGCCTTCCCAGCTAACAGAGGTTTTCCAGACACCATTGGCCATCCTCCAGTGAAGGAACCCGATTGTTGATGCGTCACCTTGGACACTACGACCTTATTAACTGTGTAACTAAATAAACTCCCTTTTATAAAAGCCAATCCATTTCTGGTGTTTTGCATTCTGGCAGCATTAGCAAACTAAGGCCAGCTATGTATGGTACCTGTGAAGGGCAACCATGACAGTTCACTCCAGGAGAGAATTAACTGCCCTTTCCACACACAAGGCTCTGGTCATCCCAAAGCCCACTTCTGCTTCCTGCAGCCCACCTTGTTTCCTTTCACTTAGGGACATCAGCTCATCAACAGGTATCCTCTTCTCACTCAAAAAAAAAAGGATTGGAACCACACCAAATGTCTTTCTATCCATGAGTTCATAATAATACCCAAAAACAAAATCACTCACTGATCACTTCTAGAAGAGCCTGTCAAGCATTTACCCTGTTTCCCCTGTAAGCACAGCACCTTCAGGATAACCAAAGACCTGAGAAGGGAAAGTTTCTCCTTTTACAAGTGCTTCAGCTAAAAACTGAAGGAAGATCAGGAGAGTTAGGATATCAAAAGTCTCCAATCCTAGAGTGCAGGGGTGTTCGCCTGCTCAGCCTCGATGGTTGCTAGCGTGACCACAGACATGGGGGACTGGTGGTTTGATGGGCTGAGCCCTCTATCACAGGATTTGCCCTAGGGAAGACTGTTGCTGCAAAGGAGAGGCTAGGCCTCCCTATAATTGTGCCTAAGAGCCTCCTCCTGAGTGCCTCTTTGTTGCTCAGATGTGGCCCTCTCTCTCTACCTAAGCCAACTTGAAATGTGAAATCACTGCCCTCCCCCCTACGTGGGATCAGACACCCAGGGGAGTGAATCTCCCTGGCAACGTGCAATATGACTCCCAGGGAGGAATGTAGACCCGGCATCATGGGATGGAGAACATCTTCTTGACCAAAAGGGGGATGTGAAAGGAAATGAAATAAGCTTCAGTGGCAGAGAGATTCCAAAAGGAGCCGAGAGGTCACTCTGGTGGGCACTCTTGCGCACAATTTAGACAACCCTTTTTAGGCTCTAATGAATTGGGGTAGCTGGTGGTGGA
>PVKY010011624.1:0-11931 GCA_004027775.1 Bradypus variegatus
CCTTTTCCTCTTTCTCTTTTCTGTTCAGATAATCTTTTTGCCCTACACTTATTTTGCTTTGTATTTTCATCTTTATCTTCTGCATCTTTTGCTATTACCTCTCCCATTTTTCCTCTCTCTTCCCTTTTATCACTTTTTCCTTTCCTCTTTTCTAATCCTCTGTCCATACACTGAATAAAAGGGAATGTGATCTACATGGCTTTCACAATCACATTGTCACCCCTTGTAAGCTCCACTGTTATACATTGTCTTCAAGATTCAAGGCTATTGGGTTGTAGTTTGATAGTTTCAGGTATTGACTACTAGCTCTTCCAATTCATTAAAACCTAAAAAAGGTTGTCTATATTGTGCATAAGAGTGCCTACCAGAGTGACCTCTCGACTCCTTTTGGGATCTCTCAGCCACTGAAACTATTTCATTTCATTTCACATCTACCTTTTGATCAAGAAGATGTTCTCCATCCCAAGATGGGTGTAGATTCCTCCCCGGGAGTCATATTCCACGTTGCCAGGGAGATTTACACCCTGGGTGTCAGATCCCATGTAGGGGGGAGGAAATGCCTTAATTTAATCCTCCTAAGAATTGTAGCCCTTATGCCCATAAGTAAAGGGAGGCACAGAGAGGCCAGTGAGTCTAATATTAGAGCCTTTGTTCTTAACAAACATGCTACCCAGGAATGACTATCCCACTACCTCATGATAGCATGAATGTCCTTTTAGAGTAATTTGAGGCTGAAAGCTTGGTGAAATTAAACCAATCTATTTTTGGTTTTGGTTGGTTGATTTTTTAGAAAAGGAAAAAACTTTTCTCCTCGGAAGAAACATGGATTAATAAGTGTTGGTTAAACTGCGGTTGGGAAACTGTTTTGTTCTCTAATTTTGAAATATATTCTGGAACTAGAAGTATGGAACTTTGAAACTTAAATAATTGTGGCCTCTTCACTTCTGGATATGAAGCTTATGGTCTAGATCCTCGTCCATTATGGTAGCCATCAGCTACATGTAGCTATTTAAATTATTTAAAATTTAATAAATTTAAAATTTCGCCACGCATGGCTAGTGGCTGTTCTTTAGGTCAGTGCAGATATAGAACATTTCCATCACAGAAATTTCCTATCCATCATGAACTGATACATTTAAAATACAATCAAAGTGAATTAATGGGAAACGATTGTGTTTTGGGATGCATCAACAGTATCAGATTGTTAAAGTTTTTAAATGTTTATTCTCACGTTTCTCTGAAAGTTTTTTTTGTCTCTGACTGGCATTGGTTCAGAGACCACTTTGAGTAGCCCTGGTGTAGAATAATGCCTGATGCATTATAGACACTCCTATCTGTGGAAAGAATGGTATAAATGAATCTGAAGCTAATCTATTTTTGTCTGTATGAAAATAGCTATGTGACACAATTGGTGTTACTGCATGAATCTACTTGATAAGGGAAATTTACAAGGAATCATATATTCAGATAATACTTGGAAAATTTGTACCTGCTAAGGATTAAAAATGTTAAGATCAGAGATTTATCTTTGTAGAAGAATATTAATGAACTGTAGTTTAATCTAAAAGTGAATAATGATTGATAAAAGTGGTTAAATATTTACAGATATAGTTTAATCTCATAAAGTGGAAGGTATATATTACCTTGACAGTAATTTTGGAAAAGAAGACAGCAGGGAGCAAATAATTAATGGGCCTTATAGTCTTCACAGTGTAGCAACTGAGATTTGAAAGTTGTGTTTCCCATGTTTAATTTTTTAAAATTATGACTGAAGTCTTGAAGGCGGTTGACTCTGGTTTGTTAGAATAACAGTATTTGGTGTCTTTCTGATGTTGACTTCACTTTCAAAACTCTTAAATACGAGTCAAGACCAGAGAGAATATTAATAGGTTTGGATTTCTTTTTGTGGAAGTTTCTTAACCAGTGGTATGATTTAGTGGTTTATAATAATGTTAATAACTACGTTGTAAACATTGTCAATATTTTAAGAAAGAGCTTCGATATTTGGAAACTGTAATAGTTCAAGGCCTATATGCTATCTTTATAACTTCTTCATAACATTCAATTTATACTCTGTAAGATCTTTTAAAAGTTAATTGTATAGAGAAGGCAATTATTTTACAAACTGTCTTATTACTTTTTGTTTTCTTTTGGCCAGTCTACTTTATGTCTACATAAGCAATTATGAGAACACAAGGGTTTCACTTGAACAGTGAGAGGTGTATCTATAGCATGCTTTGAAAACTATTACACAAGTAAAGTACTGCGAAGAGTTGAAACATGAAAGAGAAGGCCAAATTGACCTTTACTGCTTGCTCCTTGCTGTATTTCTCCTTCCCCCTTCCTATTTCCCCCCAACTCCCTGGAGGTAATCATTGCTTTCACTGTTAACAGTTTGTATATCCTAGCTTTTTTTTCTGTGCATTTTGAAACATGTTAATAATATGTGATATATGATTTGGTTTCCTTCTGCCAAACATAAATACTTATGTCTTAAAGATTCTTTGATGCCAGTACATACAGGTCTACTTTATTTTAATGGCTACCATCGTATTAATGTTTGTAACTTCCTGATCTGCTTTGGAGGAATTCATAAGTTAAGGGGAGCAAGGAAACATGTCAAGGAATACAGCGTGGTAAATGCTCTTAAAAGCAGCACCAGGAGGAACTGGCTAATTTTGTCTTTGGCCTTTTATACATTGTGGCTATAGTTGTATGTGGTACCTTAAGATTTGATTAAGAACACGGACCCAGGAGTTAAATTTCCTGTGTTTAAATTCTAGTTTTGCTATTCACAGTCTCTGTTACCTTGAAGGTTATTTAACTCTTCTCTATGCTTTGATCTTTCTCATATAAAAACCACTAGCTGAGTAAGCCAGAAATATCTGAGCCACCAGCATAAATTTCACAATGTTAGTGTGCTAAAAACATTTAATCAGAAAAGAAGCCATCCTGAGTTTTGTTTTAGACATACAATAATTGGATTTGGGCATATCTAGTTTTCTGGTTTATAACATTTTAAGCAGAATAATTTTTTTAATTGCAGGTTGTTTTTAGATGCACATACTATAGCAGATAATAAATGACAGTGGAAAGAGATAGAAAATTATATGCCGTAATTAAAGCCTAGCATTCTGAGACTTTTTAATGTGTGTGGATTGTAAGGTTTGGGTAGGAGACTTTCCCTGCTCACCTCATTAACCTCTAGGAAATTACTAATTACAACACAAGATTATGAATTGTGTTTACTGTATTCTAATTTAGAAAGATGGCTGTAGATAGTCTTTTTAGAAGGCTTTAGTAGCATGAGTAAAATGTTAAAACTTTATAATAAGTAAATAAACCTTAGTTAACTGGACATTACTACATCTTCATCTTCATGACCTTGAATTAGGCAGTGTTTTTAGATGTGACACCTAAAGCGCAAGCAACAAAAGAAAAAATAAACTGGGTGCCATCAACATTTAAAACATCTGTGCTTCAAAGGCCACCATCAAGAACATGAAGGCAACCCACAAGGGAGAAAACTTTGTAAATCATATGTCTGGTAAGGATCTAGTATCCAGAATACCTAAAGAATTCTTGCAACTCAAGAATATAAAGACAACCCAATTTAAAAATGGGCCAAGGATCTGTTGAATAGACATTTCTCTAAAGATACACTAACAGTGGATAAGCACATGAAAGATGCTCAGCATCATTAGCCATCAGAGAAATGCAAATCAGATCAGAATGACAGTGAGATACTATTTCATACCTATTAGGAAGGCTATAATCAAAAGGATGGATAATAAGCGCTGGTGAGGATGTGGAGAAACTAGAACCCTCATGCGATACAGGTTGGAATGTAAGATGGTACAGTCCACTTTGGAAAATAACACAGCAATTAATTGAAAGGTTGAATTTAGAGTAATTTAACTCCTAGAATATAACCAAGAAAACTGAAAACATGTCCACCAAAAACTTCTACTTGAATGTTCATAGCAGCTTTATTTATAATAGCCCAAAAGTAGAAAAATCTCAAATGTTCATCAACTGATGAATAAAATGGGATATATCTGTAAATAGAATCTTATTTAGCAATCAAGTGAAAAAAAAAACGGTCTCAAAGGACCACATAATATAAGATTCAATTTATATGAAATGTCCAGAATAGGCAACTCCATAAATATAGGAAGTAGATTAGTGGTTGCTTAGGGATGGGACACGGGGGATGGAAGTGTAGGTTGGTGATAGTTAACGGGTTTCTCTTTGGGGTGATAAAACTGTTTTAAAATTGATTGTGGTGATGGTTGTACACATCTGAATATGTTAAATATAGTACTTGTTAAATGAGTAAATCATTTGGTATATAAATTATATCTCCAAGTTGTTAAAAAATTGTTTTTAAGATGAAAGTGAACTTGTCTAGCATTTAGAAGTATTTTCAATTTTCCCAGATAAAAGTAAATTCAGGCCATTTTCTTTTAATGACAATAAAATGATTACTCCCTCTTTGCTTTCTTCCCTTAACTCCCTGTAAAACTTTTTAGGTTTGCCCTTGTTGGTGTTGGATCCGAAGCATCTTCAAAAAAGTTAATGGATCTCTTACCTAAAAGAGAACTGCATGGTCAGAATCCTGTTGTAACTCCATGCAATAAACAGTTCCTGAGTCAATTTGAAATGCAGTCCAGGAAAAGTAAGCAATCCCCCAGGCTTTTATTAAAGATGTATATTTTAATCAGTGTTGCTAGCATTTGTTAGGTCTTGTACTGGAGAAGTTGTTTTAAGTTGTTTTGTTGGGAAATCTATTTTAGAAATCTGATTTATGGCTAGGTTTGACTGTGGGCCCTTATGCTGAAAACCTATTCCCATTTCATTTTTTTCTAGATGTCACATATGCAATACTATACAACAGTGTGCAAGTTCTAGATTCCTGCCATTCTTGTCCTATCATTCCCATCTTACAGAAAGGAAGAAACTGCATTATAGTCCTTAGATTGAAGGAAATTATGTGGATATGTGTTATGGTGGGGGAGACCACTGATAACCAGAAAGTATTTGTCAGTTTTCTGCTTGGCACCAAGACCTTTCACCACTTGGTGAAGTGAATATAGAAAGATTTGCTATTACACCAATATGAATGTTATTTAAAAAGGTGGATGATCATGTAATTAACAGAAATTCAAGTGGTTGTTTTTCTTTTAATGTTTTAGCACTTAAGACTTAACTGAAGAATATGATACAAAATTTAAATGATCTATGCTACTGAAATTAAGATTTCTCTTGAAGAATTTCAGTCTTGGCTGCTGCAGAGTACTGGTATTTTGAAAGTAACCTATATTTACTCATTGAATTATACATTTAAACCTGGATATTTTGAGACTTCAAAAGAACTAAAATAGATGTGACTGCTTCCCTAACCAATACTTCTCATGTAGTTTGCACATGCCCAAGGCATCTGCAAGTTAATCTGTAGTATAAATGAAGTTTGAAATAGAGTTGTTTCTAATAGCAGTGGTTGCATTTCAGAAAACTATTTTAATAAATGCTATTTATGAGTGTTTGGATATTTGCAGCTACACAGTCAGGACAAATGTCTGGGGAAGGTAAAGCTGGTCCTCCAGGAGGCAGTTCACGTGCAGCATTTCCACAAGGTGGTAGAGGACGGGGCCGTTTTCCAGGGGCTGTTCCCGGTGGGGACAGATTTCCTGGGCCAGCAGGACCAGGAGGGCCACCCCCACCTTTTCCAGGTAAATTTTTTTTAAATAACCATGGATAAAACATGTCTATCTAATACCTCTTTTCCTTTTCTCTCTTTTTCAAGTAATGCATTATTAATGTGACTTACTCTCCTTGTTATGCTATTTTTGGAATCCAGGAAATTTGATCAAGCATCTTGTTAAAGGAACTCGGCCTTTGTTCCTGGAAACTAGGATTCCATGGCATATGGGGCACAGCATAGAGGAAATACCCATTTTTGGCCTAAAAGGTCTTTATTTTTCTCCAAACTTGCTTGACTTATATATAGAATATTTACATCCGTCTTATTTTCTTACCTCTTAAAAAAATCCTTTCAAGACCATTTTTCCTTGTTTCACTTTCTAGCTTGGCATCAGAGTAGAATATAAGGTGGGTGATTTCACTGTAAGAAGTGTGTGCACACTGAAAGATGGCAAATATCTCTAAGCACTGTAATCTTTTTTATTAAAATTTTCATTTTAATTTTCTTAAGCATAAATTGAGCTAGTTAAATGCATAAGGATATACTTCACCTATGTATTTGTTAGTGTAGCATTTATCATATGGGTTTCATTTAAAGAGAATCTTTGTTTATGGGTTATTCTTGAAAATGATAATCTTGGCATAAAGGTTAAAATATCTTATTATTGAAGTGTTTTTTTTTTTCTTTCTTTTCTTTATTCTTCAGCTGGACAGACTCCACCACGTCCCCCTTTAGGTCCTCCAGGCCCACCTGGTCCACCAGGTCCTCCGCCTCCTGGCCAGGTTCTGCCTCCTCCACTAGCTGGGCCTCCTAATCGAGGTGATCGCCCTCCACCACCAGTTCTTTTTCCTGGACAACCTTTTGGGCAGCCTCCACTGGGTCCGCTTCCACCTGGTCCTCCACCTCCAGTTCCGGGCTACGGGCCCCCTCCTGGGCCACCACCTCCGCAACAGGGACCACCTCCACCTCCAGGCCCCTTTCCACCTCGCCCACCTGGCCCTCTTGGGCCGCCCCTTACACTTGCTCCTCCTCCGCATCTTCCTGGACCACCTCCAGGTGCCCCACCTCCAGCTCCACATGTGAACCCGGCTTTCTTTCCTCCACCAACTAATAGCGGCATGCCTACATCAGATAGCCGGGGTCCACCACCAGCAGATCCATATGGCCGACCTCCCCCATATGATAGGGGTGACTATGGGCCTCCTGGAAGGTAAGTTAGTGTGTATCTGTGAAAGTAAACTGAGTGTATTTGATTAATAAAAGATACTCTAAGCTCCATCACTAAGGTATCTTTTAATTATGGTCTTCTCCCCAGATATTTAATTTTCTGTGTTGTCTCTTTTATTTGGAAGGAACAGCATGACATGGTGAAAAGCATAGTGGTCAGGAAAAATAGTCCTGACTTTGCCACTTACATAGCCTTTTCATTTAGAGCAAGTCAGTAAGTTCCATGGGTTCATTTTCATCATTTTTAAAATTAATATAAAGTAGCAAATGGGATCTTTAAGCTATTTTCAAGATTTTAAAATTTAAATTTCATTAACTATTGATCACACTACACAGAACACCAGTTTCTTCTTTTTTTTTTTAAGGAATTAGATCATTTTGTTTAGTAGGTACTATTTATTGATTATTCTGTGCTAATCAAAAGACCCGATTAGCAGATTACTAACTTTAATTAAAATGGGAATATCAAATAATTTAATAATTATACTTGGCTCAACAAAATCTTCTGAAACGAGCTTTATGGAAAAAATAATGAGGATCCTTAGTGAAAAGCTGGGTGTGAACCACTGATGAACTAAGTGATCTCTGAACTCCCTTCCAAAGTAATTTTTTTTCCATAGGTTTTTTTTTTTACTAGAAAAATTGGAGTTTTACAGGAAAATGCCAAAAATAGAGTTCCCATATATTCCTCCTATTAACACCATGTGTTAATGTTGTACCTTTGTTGAAACTGATAAAAGAATATTATTATAATTATGCTATTAACTATAGTCCATAGTTTACATTAAGATTCACTGTTTGTTGTACAGCCCTCTGGTTTTTGTTTTTTAATTTTTATTCTAGTAATATACAACCCCAAGTTTCCCCTTTTAGCCAAATTCTAATATATAATTCAGTGCTGTTAATTATGCTTACAGTGTGCCATATCACTAACGTCCATTACCAGAATCTTTCAATTACCCCAAATAGAAATTTTGTATCAGTTAAGCAGTAACTCCCTCCCTCCTATCCCCAACCATCCCCTGGTTTCTGACTCTGAATTGCTTATTTAAATTTCAGACTTCATACTCAGATTTTAATCTGGGGAGCTGTTTATCATCAATGAAGAATGATTTGAATTTGCAAGGACACCATTCAGTTTCCTTTGAGTTTTTTTTTTTTTTTAAACCACAATTTTATTTATTTACTTTTCAGTAAGTTTAAATCCTTGTGGGGTACAGCATCACAGGGATTCAGTGTCCAATGGCCTAAGCCAAGAAGGTTGTTTCAGAATTTGGGATGAACCATGTGACATTTCCATGGGTGCAAGTTACTTTTCCCCAGATTGCTCTGGTTTTGTTAGGTTTACCTCCAAGAATCTCTGTGTTGTTTTTTTGGCTTTGTACACATAAAAGCACATCTCTTGCCCAAATAGAATTCAGTTTATCTCAGGCATAAATGCCTTCAGTTTTAAAAAGAGCTGTGTGTTCCCCATGGTTCTGGAGATCCCACTTATAGACGGCAAAAATGGCTTTGGACCACAGCCTACCTGACCTATTTGCTGTTTTAAAATTCCTGTTCCCGGTAGGCCTCCACAGGCTCCAAGATGGCAGAAAGAAGTTCCTTTGAGTTTATCATGTTTTTAGATGCTTTATTACTATTTAAACTATTTGGTCCTTCCATTTATCTAATAATGTCCTCCAGGAATAAATCTGGACATCTGTCTAATTCCATACAGTTTGCACAGGCCCAAGAATAAGTTTTTGGTTATAATAAAAGATAGACCTCTTTTATTGAAAATTGGAGAAAAAATGTTTTCTTTAATGTGGTGCATGGGCACAAGTCACAGCATTTAGTTGAAAGCATACATGGATTTGGAATAACTTGTAATATGGTCAAAATGTTCAGGCTCTTGCTTGCCTGAACTGACATCATTCTACCTAGTAACTTCCAAAATGGCAAAAAAATATATCTTCTTTCTGTACTGTACATGTTTTACAGTATAGAAGAATTTTGGGATTTTTGAAAATTTGGGGGATTTTTATTCATTTTATCCAACAGATATTTAGTCTTTTTTGGGTGCCTTTCATGTGCCAGATACTCTTCCAGAGTTTCAGTGGCAAACAAGATAGTATTAGATCTTGTCCTGCATGAAATTTCCATTCTGTTAATCAGACATTTGTTATCCTTCTGCTGTAAATTAGATCTTGTGTCTAGAGGATACAAATATAAATGAAACCAAATTCCTGACCTTTTGTGTAGGGCTGTATTTTTTTCAGCCAACTCTTTTGTTACATATATGTATATACACCTATCAGCACAATTTATTAAATGTTTTTGTTTGAATTTTTGTAAAGTATCGTATTGTAGATATATAAATTATCTCTTTTTTGCCCTCCAGAAAGATGAGGTTTCCATCTTATTTCAGCTGAAAGATAGTAGTGTAAGAGAATTTTGTTTAGGCTTGTTCTCTATAGAAGCAAATAGCATGCTTCAATCTGGAAATGGCTAGTATTAATTGCTTTACACTGTTATGACTAACTTAGAAAATCTGTTATACATAATTTAAGGTTTATTTTGATTTTTTAGGGAAATGGATACTGCAAGAACGCCATTGAGTGAAGCTGAGTTTGAAGAAATCATGAATAGAAATAGGGCAATTTCAAGCAGTGCCATTTCAAGAGCTGTGTCTGATGCTAGTGCTGGTTTGTACACTTCTTTCCTGTGTTAATATTTCTTACATTATTAAAAATGACTTCTTGAAGGTGTGGGTCATTTATGTCTAGTAGTTCTTTTTATCTTGACAAATCATTAACTATAATTTGTTTAAAAGGCATTGAAGGAATCTGTATCACAGTGTAGTAGAAAGTCTCCTAATTTTAAATTTTAGGTATACATTTAAGCCTTCTGCTGATATTTAATGATTTAATGGTGCTGGAGCTTTAAGCAACTCATTTATTCTCATATTTGCAAAATAATAATCTCATACAGCTGTATTACTGACAAACTATGTTAATTTCATGCATATGAACGCACAAGGTGGAACACTGCAATTAGGACATTATCTTCTGTAGTCATTTTAAAGTACACTGCTTGTGTAAAATGCTTTTATCACCCTTGCCCTAAGTGGTTCGGTGGTATTTTGAAAGCAAAATTTGTTTTATTTTAAGCTACCGTTCCCCTATTTTTCCCTCTATAGGTGATTATGGGAGTGCTATTGAGACATTGGTAACTGCAATTTCCTTAATTAAACAGTCCAAAGTGTCTGCTGATGATCGTTGCAAAGTCCTTATTAGCTCTTTGCAAGATTGCCTTCATGGAATTGAGTCAAAGTCTTATGGTTCTGGATCAAGGTAAAACTTTCCTGTCTCATGCCAATCAAAACTGCTTGTTTAAAAATGGAAAATTTATTGTGTTTGGAGGACTTTAAAATAGGACCTTGATTTTACTTCTTGTTTAGTCAATGGCCAGAGTGATCTCTTAACTATACATCAAATGTTAGGCATTTGCTTAAAATCCTTCGAAGGCTTCTAGTTGCCCTTAGAATAAAGCTGCTAACATTTAGTGAGGCACTGTGTAATCTAGTCTTTTTTTTTTTTTTTATCATTTCCTTCTCATTTTGTACCCTTCCCCTTGCCCAGTATACTCTAGCCCTACTGGTCACTCTTCTATTTCCTGTGACAAATCAAGCGCTTGACTACCTTACTACTTTTGCCCTTAGAATTCCTCTTGCTGGTAACCCTTTTCCTTGGCTCTTCACAAAGCTCCCAGGTTAGTGTGTCATATCACTCTGGTCATTTCTCTTAGTATACTGTAATCTATTCTTATTTGTTATTAAATGCATTGTCTCACTAGAACACAAGTTGAATGATGGCAGGGGCCTAATCTGTCCCAGTCACTACAGTATTTCCAGTGCCTAAACAGTGCCTCGTACATTATGGGTGCTCTATACATGTTTCTTGCATGAGAGAGTTAAAGAATGAATCAGTGATCTATTTCTTATTTATTCTTGAAAATTTATTTACTTTTGAAAGGTGGATCTTAAATCTTTATGTTACTCTTTTTTTTTTAATTTGAAATTATTTCAAACTTACAGGAACAGTTGCGAAAGTAATACAAACCCCACACAAAGAATTCTAACATACCCTCCTCTCTCCAGATACCTGGTTCTATCAGATACCTGGTTCTACTGACATTTTGCCACATTTGCTGTACATCATTGTGTCTGTTCATCCAACAGTCTTATCCATCTTTCTGAACATCTGTTTATCCATCTATTTTCTGATCATTTGAGCATAGGTTGAATATTCATCCTCCTTGAACACTTAATTCTGCCATGTACATTTCCTAAGAACAGGATAATCACTTACGTAATCATCTGAAATGCAGTTGTCAAGTTTAAGATAGTTATTACTGATAAAAAGTTCACAGTCTATATCCCAATTTTTTTCATGTCCCAATAATGTCCTTTTGAACCTTTTCTCCTCCTTTATTAGACCATGTCCAGGAATCATGTATTGTATTTAGTTTTCATTATCTCTTTAGTTGCTCTTTCTTTTTTATTAACCCTGGGAACATATGTACAACATAAATTTTCCCATCTCAGCCTCACCCGAAGCATACCATTCAGTGGGATTAATCATATTCACCATGTTATGGAACCCTTCCCACCATCCATTACTAAATGTTTCCCGTCTTCCTAAACAGAAACCCTACATCCATTGTGCATATACTCCCCTTTCCTACTACCCCTGGGAGCCTGTACTCTACTTTCTGTCTCTGTGAGCTTGCACATTCTCCAGTACTTCCTTTGCAGTTTCCATGGGACTTAAATTTAACATTCTAAGTTGATGACAATCTTGGTGCCAATTTACCTCCAGTAGTCTACACAAACTGTGTTCCTGTACCCGTGTCCCCCCACCATTATGTAGTTCTTGTCACAAATTGTTGTGAATCCGAAACCACTAATTTATCATTACATTTTATGTATTTGCCTTTTTAGATCCTGTAGGAAGTAGAAA
>PVKY010011625.1:0-11929 GCA_004027775.1 Bradypus variegatus
AAGCCTCAATTCCACTGGGGGGCCCCTTTGCAAGCTCTGTGGTCCCTGGGCCTGGCCTGCCACGTGCTGCATCCAGCTCGGGGGCCCCAGAACCCCACCAGAGTGGAGGGAGCACGGGTGGAGCAGGTTGGGGGGGTCAGGCCAGGCCCCATTGTTTAGAAAAGAAGGAAGTGACCTCAGCTCCGGGAGCAGCGCCTCCCGCCCACCCGGGCTTCCTGATCCCTCAGTCAGGGCGGACTGTGGCCACCTTATTTGGGGATCGAGAAGTCACAGCTGCCTGTGCGAGCCCAGGCCTCACAGTTCAGAGCCACTGAGCCCGGGGTGGGGTCCTTCGTAGCCGCTCTCCAGGACCTCAGGGTTGACGGAAGTGCTACTCAGAGTCCTGTCAGTCCTCCTTCCATCTGTCCGCCTACCTTCCATGCACCCAGCCACCCACCCCTGCAGGTCTCCCCACATGCTCCCGTCCATTGCTCCACTCACCCATCCATAGGTCTCCTGCCCATGTTCATATTTAGACATGCCCACTCACCCTCTGACTTGTCCATCCACCCATCCATCTGCCCACCCACTCAAGCTCTGTCTCGGTCCTTCACCCCCGTGTGCACCCTTGGGTGCAGCCACCCACCACCCACCACCTCTTTCAGAGTTCTCTAGCATCTCTACTGTTCTAGTTTGCCAATGCTGCCAGAAGGCAAAACACCAGATATGGATCGGCTTTTATAAAAGGGGTTTATTTGGTTACACAGTTACAGTCTTAAGGCCATAAAGTGTCCAAGGTAACACATCAGCAATCGGGTCCCTTCACTGGAGGATGGCCAATGGTGTCCGGAAAACCTCTCATAGCTGGGAAGGCATGTGGCTGGTGTCTGCTCCAAAGTTCTGGGTTCAAAATGGCTTTCTCCCAGGACGTTCCTCTCTAGGTTGCAATTCCTCAAAAATGTCACTCTTAGTTGCACTTGGGATATTTGTCCTCTCTCAGCTTCCCTGGAGCAAGAGTCTGCTTTCAACGGCCATCTTCAAACTGTCTCTCATCTGCAGCTCCTGTGCTTTCTTCAAAGTGTCCCGCTTGGCTGTGGCTCCTCTTCAAAACGTCACTCACAGCTGCACTGAGTTCCCTCTGCCTGTCAGCTCATTTATGTGGCTCCACTGATTAAGGGCCACCCTGAATGGGTGGGGCCACACCTCCATGGAAATATCCAATCAGAGTCATCACCCACAGCTAGGTGGGGTGCATCTCCAAAGAAACACTCAAGGAAATCTAATCAACACTGATAACGTCTGCCCACACAAGATTACATCAAAGATAATGGTGTTTGGGGGATACAATACATTCAAACTGGCACATCTACTTATCCATCCTCCTCGTGACTTATCCACCTGCCACCTACCGACCCACCCATTTGTCCTTATAGCCATCCTTTCTTTTTTTTTTGGAGGAGAAAAGAATTTATTTACAATCTTGCAAGAAAGGGCACACAGCCAATCACACGGTAGGCTGGTGCTAGCCAGCCAGCCTTTCTTAATCCTATCCACTTAACCTTCCTTCCTTCCTTCCACTTATTTACCCACTCATAAACCCACTCATCCATTTTCCTATCCACTTGCTTATTCATCCACCCACTCAATCTTCCATACAGTTACTAATCCAACTACTCACCCACCTATCCATTGATCCATCCGTCCGTTCATCCACCCACTCACCCAATCCCATCATTAGCTCATCTAACTATTCATCTTTCTATCTAACCACCCCTAATCATTCTTCCTTTTTTGTCTGGTCGTCTACCCATCCGCCATATATCCTTCCAGTTTGTCTGTCATCGAACCACACATCCATACCTCTCTATCCAACCAGCAACCAACCCATCCGTCCACACCTCTGTCCTGCCTTTCAATTGTCCATTTATCTATTTGTCTGCCTATCCACTTCCCTCTCACCTAACCAACTCCCCCATCCCCCATCCCTCCCTCCATTCATCTGCCTACCCCTCTTTTCATCCATCCATTAATCCATTGATTCATTCGCCCATCTACCAGCCCTTCCACCATTTTGCAGCACGCTGTGGTTGATAATTAGAAGCCCATCACCAAGGACATTTTTTGAATAAATTCTTTGGCCGAGACACAAAATGCTTCCTGATTTTGTCCTCCATTCTGTGGCTGATGTCTAAGCCCAGACCCGATCGGGTGACGTTCCCTTCAGAACCTTCCATTTTGCATAATGGGAACGGTGGAGACCTACACAGGGCCCCAGGGGGCTGGAGTCTTCGTGGCTGCCATGGTGGGGAACGCTTCTCCTTCTTCTACATGATTTTGGGAGAGCATCTTGCTCTCTGGTCTCAGCTTTCTCTTCTGCAACATTGTTGTGAGGGTCAACGGTGAGAAAGAATCTGCCTGACATCTTGATGCCTTGTTTAGAAATGAAGGCCTCTTCTGTCTCTGACCCTGACCTAAATCCCAGTGAAGTTAGTACTAAACTCTCAAGCCCTAAACATCATTTGCAAAATGGTCCCAGTGGTAGGTATGATGGCCGCCCCAGGGCTGTCCACAGAGCTGTGGCTGTGCCCGTCAGCCAGGTGCCCTGCTTCCCAGCAGTGCATTCCATCCAGGAAGAGGACCCTGCAGCTCTGGGGCCCAGCAGCATAAGAGGGAGGGGCAGCGGCTTGGATAATGATGTAAGCAGTGCCCCTCAACTCCCAAGAATCTTGGTTTTGACAATAAATTACATGGTCGTGTTATCTGGAGTTCATCCTGTTTGAACAGGGTTTTGAAGGATGAATAGGAGTTTGCCATATGGAGGCAAGTAGGGAGTCCCAGGCAGAGGGAACAGAGGTATGAGCAAGGCACTAGCACTTTGGGGACCTGGTGAGGAGTTTGGCAGAACTGTAGCTGGAGAGGACGGGGGGCACAGAGTGGAGCCCCAGGGTCTCCCAGGCCAGGCTGGAAGCTGTGGGGTGGGCCAAGGCAGGCTGCCTGGAGGCGGCGGCCTGAGTGGGCCAGCTGGCCAGAAGGAGATGGCTCTGTGGGGTGTGGGGGGGAGGTGGGAGAGGAGCGAGCCCCAGCCCACAGTGGCTATCAAGGGGAGAGGCTGGAGGGGGAGGCGTCGAGCCCTCAAGCCCACATTAGGCACCCCACAGCTCCTGCAGGAACCCTCCGTGCCTGGGCAGGGCTCTCCTCTCACTGCAAGTTGTCTGGATGTCTCCAGATCCTTCTCCCCATGGCCCCCACTGCTACTGAGCTGACAGCTGGCATACCCCCCGGCTGCTCTGCACTGCTCCCACCTGAGCCCCCAGCCCCGTGTCTGTAGGGTTTCGACCTCCCTGCCCTCAGAGCTGCCACCCTCCCTCACTCCTGAGCTGCACTGTGGGAGGGGGAGCTCCGGAGATCCCCTGGTGGGGTCCCCAGCCCTCCACACTGCGGCCACAGGGCATCCCAAAGGCCCCAGGCCCACTGACCCCCAAAAGCTGAGCTCAGGGAGGTCGGCTGAGCACGTGGGACTTTGAACCTCGGGAAGGGCTGCCTGGAGGCAGGAGGGCCGCAAAGAGGGGGCTCTGGGTGAGCTGCAGCTAGAGTGGTCCAGGAGTGGGCCTGGGGGACCCCTCCTCATGCCAGGCAGGCTTCCGGTCTGGCCCCGGGAAGTGACCCCCTGCCCGCCCCCAGCAGATGGGTGATGTCAGCATCTGTGATAACCAGGTGGACGCTGGCACCTGCCCCGGGACAGTCCCTCTTAGATCCAGCCTCTCCAGGCTGGGCAGGGGCGCAGGGGCCACTCCAGCCCAGGGGGACGCTACCCTGGGAGGTGTCTCCTGGCCGGGTTCAGGAAAACATGTTTTCTGGTCCTGAGGAGGGCCCCTCCCTTTGCCATCATAAGTCATGGATCCATGCTGTCGGCGCTCAGTAAACGCACAGATGCTCCAATGAAGCCCGAATGAAGTCTGCAGGGTGGGCTGGGCAGCCAGGGGCCAGGCACCAGGGGATGCCGGGGGGGGTGATCTCTGTGGACCCTGTCCCCTGGGCCGGTGGATTCTCTCATGGCCTCACCCCCCATGACTGGGCGGCTGGGGGCTGGCCTTGAAGGGCTGGGGTCAGCTGAGCTGGACGCCCCCACCCGTCATCCATGGAGGCTGGTCCTGCTGAGAACTCCCACCCGGGACTGTCCTCGGCTGAGCGTGTTGGCTCCGGGTGCAGTGTCGGGCACGGGTGCTGTGGCTGAGGGACATGGCGGGCAGGGGAGCGGGCAGAGGGGGTGCTGCAGCCCTTGAGGGGAGAGGACGCCCCAGGCCTGCGGGCAGGGCCGGCGTGAGGTGTTCATTCACTCGTTCTGGTCAAAACTATGTGTACAGGGAGCAGTTCCCGGGGGGCCGGGGCTTCACCCCAGCAGGGGCCTCACGGGCGCCAGGCGGGGTCCGAGGGGCTGGGCGTGGGGACTAGGAAGGTGATGGGGGCGGGGTGGGGCACGGCCCCCAGGGTGGGTGGCTGGGCCGTGGGGGTGGGTTCTGGGTCCAGGCTGGGAGCACCCCTGGCCGGCTGCAATGGGGAACCCCTGCCTCCAGGTGCACCTGAGCCTTACCTGCAGCCCCCCAGGCAGAGCCCGAGGCTCTGTGATGAGCGCAGGGCATTCTCCAGTCCGGGGGCTGTGGCCCCACCCCCAGGAGCTCAGTCCAGGATGGGGAGGACACCGGGGGGCAGGGGCCTGGTTGGGGAGCGGTCTCCTGTCGGCCCCGGGCCGGGCTGCCTGAGGCCGCGGTTCCTGTGTCCTGGGAGGTCCCCACGGGAGGTGGAGAGGCTGTCATGTCCTGCCAGGAGTTTGTCCACCTGTAGGGCCACAGATTTCCCACATCCAGGTCCCCCCAGGAGTCTCAGAGATGGGGCTGGAGGCTCTGGGAGGGTTCCTGCTCCTTGTGGACGGGGGGCTCCTGCCAGAGCTGGATGGGGTCCCCATGTCAGGGCTTTCCCCACTGGGTGCAGCAGGGCCACAGAGGGGGCAGAGGGCGGCCAGG
The DNA here is from genome assembly GCA_004027775.1 of Bradypus variegatus. Lineage (NCBI taxonomy): Eukaryota > Metazoa > Chordata > Mammalia > Pilosa > Bradypodidae > Bradypus > Bradypus variegatus. The sequence continues at coordinate 5,001 of PVKY010011625.1, forward strand.
AGCCCTCCACCAGCTCATCTGGGCTCTGCGCACAGGCAGGGCCTGATTGGGGCTCTTGGATCTGGAGGGGGTGCAGGACGGGAGTTGGGGGGACCCCTGCCAGCCCATCCTCAGTCACTCCCCATCCCTCGGGCCTGCGGACCTCCTGGGGTGGAGGCCAAGGAAGACCTGGACGTCCAGCTGTCCCCTGCCTTGGGCACCTGCCCCCCACACTGCCCTCCTCAGACCCCCTTGCGGCAGGAACTCGGCCCATGGACACGGTGCAGGGCCTGGGGATGTGGTGGCCACAGACGGATGCAGGCTGTCCCCAGGGAGGCACGAGGAGAGCAGATAAATGGAAACAACTGGGCTCTGTCCCCGCCCCCCAAGTGTCCACAGAGGCCAGTGGCCGTCCTCGCTGTCTCTCGTGGTGACTCACGTGCCCCCCGTTTCCCAGGCAGGGAAGCTGAGGCTGAGCAGCTGTCGAGGGCACAGCTGGCCAGGCAGCTCCCCGTCCCGGGCCACCCGCTCACCCAGCGACATGCCCTGGGCCGAGCTGCCCACCCAGTGCACCCCCGCGGCCACTACCTCCGCAGGCAGAGAGGAGATGCGTAGTAGCCTGCGGCATGTTCCGTCCCCCGCCTCGCACCCCCATCTCAGGGCTCCTCCCCTGCCCTCCCCAATCCCAGATCCCCAGCCAGCCTCCGGCTCCCAGCTCCTGGTCCGGCGCCCACCCGGAGCATTGCACAAGCAGAGCTGACCCCCTTGGGCCCTGGCCTGGACCAGCCCAGGCGAGGGTGGGAAATGAGGGGCAGCACCCAGGCCCCTTGGCCGGCCAGCCCATGCTGCTCTCGGGGGGCCCAGGTAACCAGGCAGTGAGCCCCCTGTCCTGTCCCCCCAGCTCCACGAACACACGTTCCCGAGACCATGGGTCAGCGGGCCCCTGGAGGGGCACGAGTTGGGACAGGGCTGGTGTTGTGAGCTGGCAGCAGCTTGAAGCAGTTTGGACCCGTCTCCTGCAGGGGCAGGACAGCCCCCGCCAGCTCACAGACGGTGACCCCGGCTCGCCTGAGCCCTCCGGGGCCTCCCCCTGAAGTGGGGGGTTTTGGGCCGGGCCGAGACCGCCCGGGGCTTGGACTCACTTTGCTCTGAGCGAACGCGCGTGTGCCTTGTCTTCGTCACTGAAACCCGTGCGTAGTGAATTAATTTCCTGATGTAGTAAACACTGCGGAGGCCAAGAGCCTCTCCGTGCTGTCCCTGTGCCAGCAGCGTGCTGCAGGCCCGGCGTGACCGGCGCTTGGCAGAGGAGCCCGTCACCTGCGGTGCTATTGTGGGGGGCTCTGGGACACCCCCCAGTCCCCAAACACCTCCCCCAGGGCCGAACCCCCAGCAGTGCGGCTCCCCTCGGCCCAAGCTTTCCGCTTCCCCTGATGCCTCGTGGGGGGCTGTCGAGGTGGGGGGCGGGGCTCGGGTGGGTCCCCCGGGGATACTGAGCTGTCCGGGCTGGCTCTCTAGCCTGCAGGGCAGCAAGGGGTGGCGGAAGTTCCGCGTCTGCCTCCCAGCTCTGCTTCTCCCCTGCTGGGTGTCCTCGGCCAAGGAGCTCGGCCCCCAGCGAGGCCGGCAGGACGGTGCAGCCTCGGGAAGAGAGGTGGTTAGGGCTGCGTCCTGGCGAGCAGGTGGCTAGGACAGAGCTGGGAACCTCGGTGCCCCGGCTGCTGTGGGCAGGTGCTGGGTAGGTCCTGGGGCCACCCCTGCCTCTCCATCCCAGGGGCCTCTGGGAAAGGGGCACATCAGTGGCTCCGTTGGGGGCAGGGTTGTTGTGGCCCAGGGGCCCCCTGAAGCCACTCTAAGGCCCCAGGGTCTCTCTGGACCCAGAGCTGGGGCCACAGACCACAAAGCTGCTTCTGCTGGTTTGCAAAGCCTGGCACCCCTGTTGCACTGGACTTGTCAAAGGACCTTGAGAAAGAGGGCAGGAAGGGGAAACTGAGGCACAGAGAGTGGGAGGGAACTGCAGCCAGGACTGGGGAAGGGGTGTGTGTGAGTGTGTGAATGTGTGCAAGTACACGCGCATATGTGAGGGTGAGGGAGAGAGCACATGCAGATGTGTACGAGCCTGAGTATATGTGAATGTGAGTGCAAGTCTGTGTGAGTGTTAGCTGATGAGTGTGAGACTGTGTGCATGTGTGACTGTGTTTGACAGTGTGTATGTGAGTGTGTGCCTCCATGTGTGTGTGTGTGTGTGAGAGAACGGGTGCATGTGTCTGTGCATTTGTGAGTATATGGGATTGAGTGTGAGAGTGTGTGACTGTGTGTGCGTGTGTGTGTGTGTGAGTCTGTCTGCATGTGTGACAGTGCATGGGCATGTATGTGAGTGTACGTGATTGAGTCTGTGTGTGTGAGTTCGTGAGTGTGCATGTATGTGCGTGAATTTGTACATATGTGAGTGTGTGTGTGATTGAGTGTGTACACATGTATGTGTGAGTGTGAGTCTGTGTGTTTGTGTGCATGTGTGAACATAAGCCTATGTGTGCACATGTGTGCACGTGCCCTGGTCAGCCAGCGGCCTGGCTGTTTTCTTACACATGCTTGGCATTTTTTGCTGCTGAGTTGGGGGACAGTGGCTGGGGGGAGGCCTTGAGGGGGGCTGTCTGTGCTGGTCCTCTACCCAGGCTACACATTCTTGTGGTTGTCTCCTTAACTGAGTAAAAATTTGGGAAATTTCTAAATAAAACAAAACAAAAGAAAACATTTTCAAAAGGATTTCTGAATTGCTGGAGCACCCCCAAGTCACCCAACCTCTGGGTCCTGGGAGACACCCCTTGGTGGGAAGGAGGTGGAAAAGAGAACTTTCTAGCAGCCAACACCCTTCAAAAGGAGTCACTCTTGAAGTGAAGAGCTCCCCGTCCGGAGAAGTATGCAAGCCACAGGGACTAACTCAGCCTTCTCCACTGCCAGAGTCTGAAATATCAGGATCCGGGAGTCTTGACATCTTCGGGTTCCAGCACCCAGATGAGGGGTCCCAGACTCCACATGGGGCAGGCAGAGCCCCCTCCGGGAGCCCCAGCAGCTCAGTGCCGACAGCGGGAGCAGGGCCAAGGGGCCCCGAGGGTCTCAGGCTGGTGGGGACAGTGGGGATGCCCAGGCACAGCTTGGTTACGGTTGTCGGTTGGGGTGAGTTAGGAGGGAAAGGGGTGGCCGGGGTGAGGCCCCTTGGGGCAGACGTCCTCTTGATGGCCATGGCCGACCTGTTGATTGCTGTGTCCTCAGGGGCCGGAGCCATGGAGGCTGAGGGGCCGTGAGGCTGCCCCACTGCTGGGTGAACAGACACAGAGAGGAAGCTGGGGGCACGAGTGTGGTGGGGGGCTCAGGCCCCCAGGGGTTAATGGGGAGCCAGACTTCTGCTCCCCAGCCTTGTCCTGTCCCCTGCCAGACTGCCTGTCTGAAATGCTGGGGGTCTTTCTCCCCACACTGAAGACTGTGGCCTGGAAGCCCCCTCTGGGTGTGTGGAGGTGTCCCAGGGCCGCTGGGCCCAGGCACGTGAGAAGCAGAACCCGGAAAGCCCCCTCCTGCGGCCGCCTGTGCAGGGGTCCTCGGAGCTCCAGGGAGGAGGCCAGTGAAGAGCTGGGGGTAAGGGGGGCAGCTGGCCACTCAACCAGGGGCACCTTCTCTTCCCACAGTCCTTGGGGCCCCCCTGCTTGGTCCCTGGGCCCCAGGATGGGCCGACCAGGCTGGAGGTCAATGTGCACTTTGGGGGAGTCTGAGCCTGGGGTGACGGCCACCCAGGGCCGCCTGTTTGTGGGGCTGCGTCTGCAGTGCTCTTGGGTATCTGGCCCCTGCCCCCCACCCGCCGCCCAGGCCACGCCTCCCACACCCCACAGCTTGGTTTTTCCTGGAGACTTGGAGAACCCCGCCGGGTGTCTTGGGGGCTCCTTGGGGTCTCAGTTTCCCTTTCACAATCAGACCCCTCTGTTTTGTTTGCCAGTGGTGCTTTTAGCTTGAGGTGGCCTCTGACCTCCTTGAGGCTCAATGGAGCGGGGGACGGGCCTGAGTCCCCTGGGTGGGGCTGGCCTGCCCTCCCTGAACCCCAGCTCACGGGGAGGAAGACTGGAGCACGTCCGTGCCGGCCTCGGGTGCCTCTGATGCCCGCTTTGTGGCTCTGTCTTGGGGCAGCCTGTGCCTGCCCTCCCTGCCCACTGCTCACCCCCATCCAGCCCAGCTGCATTCCTCATGGGTGCCGTAGGACACCTGCCAGGCTCTCCTGGCCTCAGAAGAGTGACTCCTGTCACTGTGGTACGAGGGGCCTGTCTACACTGGGCAGCCAGTCTGGACTCCTGCAGGTGGTCCTGAGCGTGTGCCAACGGCTCAGCCGCAGCCAGGCAAGCCCCACCCCCAGGCCAGCCTGCATGGCTGCATCACTGCTTCACTCCACAGCCCTCTGTGGCTCCCCAGCACCCTGGGTCCCAGTCCTGGCTGCTCAGTCCCATCATATGTCTTGCTTTCCTACCCTGTCCCATCTGCACACTCCAGACCCCTGCCCCTGAATAGCCGGAGACCCTCTGCCAGGCCTCACCCTTATTCAGCAGCCCCTCCCCACCCACGGAGTGCCCTCCCCACTTTCTTTCTGTCACAATTTCGCTCATGTCTTCCATACCCAGCTCAATTGTCAGCTCCTACAGGAAGCTTTCCAGACCTTTCCAAGGGCTTGATTCTTTCTCCTCTGTGATGTCATGTGCCTCGGTGACACTTCCAGCCAGGAGCCTGACTCAGTTCACTGGGTCCTCCCCAGGCACTGCCCTGATAATCTCACCTGAGGTGGGGGCTGTCGCTGGCACAGGTGAGGAGACTGAGGCTCAGGCCTAGACACCTGCACCCAGCTGGTGAACCTGAGAGCTGGGAGCAGAGCCCAGGCTGGGGGGTGGCAGGGTGGGCAGGGAGGGCCTGCTGGGGTCAGACACCCCTCATCACCAGCCTGGGAGCTGAGGAAGTCCAAACCCACAGATGGCTGCTCACAATGGGCTCACTCATAAGTTAATTCACCCATCCACCCACCCATCTACCCACCCACCCATCCACCCATCCATCCATCCGTCTGTCCATTCTTCCACCCACCCATCCACCACCGATTCGTCTATCCATCCACCCATCTATCCACTCACCCACCCATCTACCCAACTATCCAACTATCTGTCATCCATCCATCCATTTGTCTGTCCATCCATCCTCCCATCCACCCATCTGTCCATTCATCCATCCATCCATCCACCTACCCACCCACCCACCTACCCATCCGTCTATCAATCCATCCATCCATCCATCCTTCCATCCTTCCATCCACCCATCCATCTGTCCATCCCTTTGTTCCTTCGTGGACTCGGTGGCCGTGTGCTCTGTGCTCACCTGGTGCCAGGGCTCCGCACAGAGGACTCCAAAGTGCAGGACAGACCTAGCCCACACTCTAGGGGCTCCTGTCTGGAGGGTGAGACAACAGGGATTCTGATGACCTGGTGCAGGCTGTGAGGGCCAGGATGGGTCCTTGGTGGGGTGCTGGGAGGGGGAAACCCTGTTCAGGGTTGGGGTGGAGGGCAGAGGGCAGATTGCAGAGTGGAGGAAGGACTGGGGGCTGGAGTAGGGCTGAGTGGGCAGGGAAGAGGCAAGGGCCAGTCCAGAGCTGGGGAGCCCCAGGGCACCTGCTCCCCGCTCCAGCTGTCTGGGGGCTGGAAAACCTCAGCCTGGGCTGGCAGCGTGGCCCCCGGGAGACGAGGCCCGGTGTGGCCTGGGCTCCAGGGTGTGCTCCCTGCCAGGGGTGCCCACCCCTCCTTGGCTGAGCCAGCTCCTGCAGCCGCACGCTGGCTGGTCTGTGGTGCCCCCGGCCACCTGGAACAGAGGCCACATGCCTCAGTTTCCCCACCGAAAAGGTGAGAACAACAGGAGCACAGGGATTCTCCGGGTAGCATCTCGTCTCAGGGCCTGGCACACAGCAGGGGAGGCTGCCAGCCTCGGTTGCTCATGTCCTCTGGGTGCTCGGAGAAGGTGGACTGTGGAGAGGCCAGAGGCACATGGCCCAAAGCTTCCCGGGCAGCTGGGGCCCCACCGGGTCTGGGACCCCCAGGGCGGGACAGCCTCCTCCTCTCCCCGTGCCTCAGTTTCCCCTGACCAAGAGTGTGCTGGCGGCTAGGCCTCCACCTGCGTTTACTCTGTGCTGCCACCCTGTCCTCTGAGAGAAGCCCGTCCCTAAAGGACGCAGAAGCCTCCGTCTGTCCTTCCGGAGCTGACCCCCGCAGAGGCCAGCGTGTGTACCTGCCCCTTGCTTTGCCGTTTTGCCCTCTCAGCCAGCGTCCGTTGGGTCCTGTGTGGCTGCCAGGTGGACCAAAACCCCCGATGTCATCATGAAACCCACCTTCTCCTGGGCAGAGAGAAATGAACAAATAAACCAGCAGATGGGCGGGCGGTCAGATGGCGATGAGTCTAGACGGAACAAACTGAAGTGGGAACGAAAGCCATCCCGCGTGGCTGGGAAGGCTGTGGGAAGGTGCCCACCTCCATCGTGTTAGGGGGCCTCCTCCACACGCCCACCCCGAGAGCTGAGATGAGGAGCTCACCTGGCAGGCTGGGGGGGCGGGTCTCCAAAGGTGCCCTAAGCCTAGAACCCATGGATGTGGGCTTCCCTGACGAGGGGAACCCACAGTGGGGGGCAGGGGTGGCAGCCTCAGAACCTGGGGAAGGGAGTTGTCCCGGAGCCTCTGGGGGCTCCGTAACATAACCACGAGGCTCCTTCCATGGGGAGACAGAGGGTCTGAGGCAGAGAAGGGGTCATGACAGTGGAAGCCGGGGTCGGAGAGACACAGCACCACGGGCCAGGGAACAGAGAAGCTTCCGGAATGGGGGGGTCTAGGGAACAGGTGATTCAATGAAGGGCCCAACCCTGGCAACACCTTTATTTCAGGTAAACC
>PVKY010011626.1:0-11929 GCA_004027775.1 Bradypus variegatus
TGGGACACCAGAAGGAAAGATGAAAGATAAAGACTGGGACTGTGTAACTCAGGGAAACCTCAACGATTTTGATAAAAGTTTCAAATATGTTTTTACATGAGGTAGAACAAATGAATGTCAACATTGCTAGGTGTTAAAAATGGGGTGGGATTAGGGGAAAAATATAATCCATGCAAACTAGAGACTATAGTTAACCATAGCATTGTATTATGCTTTCTTTAATATAACGTAGGCAGTTTACCAAAGCTAAATGCATATGGGGTGGGGGACATAGTGGAAGGGTACAGGACTCTTGGCATTGGTGATATTGTCTGACTATTCTACTTTGGTTTAATGCTGTCTTTCCTTTTGTTGCTTCCTAGCTGTCATGTTTTGTTTGTTTGTTTTTATCTTTCTTTTTCTCCTGTCTTTCTAACTTCTTTAACTCTTCCTCCTCCTTTATGGAAGAAATGGAGATGTCATTATACAGATAGTGGTGATCGTGGTGAATACGAAAATACATGACTATACAGGGAACCAATGATTGTTTGCTTAGTACGGAATGTATGGTGTGTGAACAAAATCATCTTTAAAAAATGGGTTGAAGAAGAAACCTTGAGGGTACTATATTAAGTGAAATAAGATAGACACATAAGGACAAATATTGAAGGGTTTCAGTGATATGAACTAATTATAATATGTAAACTCATAGACACAAAATGTCAGTTATCAGGATATAGAACAAGGCTAAAGAATGGGGAGCAGTTGCTTATTATGAGCAGAATGTTCAACTAGGGTGAACTTAACATTCGGAAATGTTAGTAGTATTTTAATATTCTTTCATCAAGAGTAACAGATTTACTATACCAATACTATGAATCAGTAATGGAGGGGGGTGGTTAAGGGGTGTGGGAGGATTTGAGATTTCTTTTTTTGCGTGTCTTTATTTCTTTTCTGGAGTAATGACAATGTTCTGAAAATTGAAAAAAAAATTAGCTGTGGTGATGGGTGCACAGCTCTGATAGCAACATGGGCAATTGATTGTACACTTTGGATCTTTGGATAGTTGTATGGTACATAAACAGTCTCAATAAAAAATAAATTTAAAAAATATGCTCAAAAGAGCTACAGCAAAACATGGACAAAGAACTAAAGGAAATCAGGAAAACAGCACATGAACACAATAAGAATATCAATAAAAAGATGGGAAGTCTGAAAGGAAACCAAACAGAACTGAAGACGATAGTAACAAATTTAAAATTCCCTTGAGGGGTTCAACAGCAGATTGGGACTGGCAGAAGAAAGATTCAGTGAACTTGAAGATAAGACTATTGAAATCATCCAGTTTGAGGAGCAGAAAAAGAAAAAAATGAAGAAAAGTGAATAGAACCTGAGGAACCTGTGGGACACCATCAAGTATACCAGAATATGCATTGTGCGAGTCCCAGAAGGAGAAGAGAGTAAGGGGCAGAGAGAGTATTCAAAGAAATAATGACAGAAAATATCCCAAATTTAAGGAAAGACATGAGTATACATACCTTTAAGACACTCAACAAACTCCATGCAGGATAAACCCAAGTAGACTCACGCCATGGCATATTAAATTCAAACTGTTGAATGCCAAAGATAGAGAAAGAATTCTGAAAGCCTCAAGGGAGAAGCAAGACATTATGTACAAGGGAGCCTCAATAAGACTAAGTGCTGATTTCTCTTCAGAAACCACAGAGGCAAGACAGCAGTGGGATGACATATTTGAAATGCCGAAAGCAAAAAATCTGCCACCCAAGAATTCCATATCTGTTACAACTCTTAAAAATGAGGGAGGGACTAAGACATTAGTCTGGCCGTATAAGAGATGCTGAAGACAGTATTGCAAGTTGAAAGGAAAGGACAACAGACAATACATCAAAGCCACGTGAAGAGGCCAACTCTCTTGACGTTCAGATGCTTCTGGCCGCGGCGCGGTGTGACTACATATTCTGGGTTGCGTTGTCGCCAGCTCCGGCCACAGAGGCTGCTGGGAGGACACGGTGGGGACCCCGGGAGGCCGGAGATGGACTCAGTGGTTTTTGAGGAAGTGGCTGTGAACTTCTCCCCAGAAGAGTGGGCTTTGTTGAATCATGCTCAGAGGAACCTCTGCAGAGATGTGATGTTGGAAATCTGCAGGAAGCTGACTTCCATAGGGAAACACTTCCTGTATTTCTTCTTATAAAGATTGTTACAATCAAGTTAAAACCAGTGGATCAGGTCCTCAGCAGGATATTTTGGGGAGTAAAGTATCCAATGAAGTGAAAATAGTAAGGTTCACAAGAATTGATTCCTGGTCCTCTGTTTTTGGGGAAAACTGGAAATTTCATAACATTGAACATCAGCACCAAATCCAGGAGACCAGGAGAGGCCCCTGAGAACTAATTTGTTGGAGAGCCTCTGTGAAGGTAATGAAGGTAACCAATGTGGAGCATCCTTGAGTTCCCATATTGCAAATCTGATTGTGCATAAGAGTTATCCTATAGAAGTTAAACCCTATGAATGCAGTAAAGTGGAAAAGCCTTCAAGGATTATTCTTTCCTTGAGAATAAACAAAGATCGCACACTGGACACAAACCATATCAATGTGAAGACTGTCGACAGCCTTGCAGTTGTACTCCCCCGTGCCTAAGCACTCATGAAAACTCACATTACCTAGAAAACCCATAAATGTCAGGACTGTGGGAGAACATCTAAGAAACATGAAAACTCTCAGTAGTAAAAACCCTTTTGAATGTACGAAGTGTGGGAAAACTTTCACTTGCTCCTTATCCTTTAAGGGACATGTGAGAGGTCACAGAGGACAGAAAATCCATATATGTAAGGTATGTGGGAAGGCCTTCATTTATTACTTCTACCTTACACAACACATAAGAAGTCATACTTGAGAGAAACCTTACGAATGTGAGCATTGTGGGAAAGCCTTCAGTTGTCCCTCATACTTTCGAGAACATGCAAGAAGGGGGGAGGAAAGGGGATGGGAACCGGGTATTTAAAATTCAGTTGATTACCTGTAGGAAGTTCGAGATAAGAGGTTACCCACTCCTGCACCCAGCCTGCCAGCAGTTAGCTGATGAATCTATTAAATAGCATGGCACAAGATAGATCCCCATTAATCATGTATTAGAAAACCTAAAACCAAATACCCAGTGTTTATCTGGGGTGCTAATGGAGCATCCTTTGGCTGAGCTTCTACATTTGTTTGTGAAATAATTCTCTCGGAACTTATCCAACAACTTAGCCAGCCTTCCAAGCAGTGATCAGAAAGGGTGTTATTAAGTTTTTGCTAATTGCTAGCATCTTTCTGGTTACTAGAAGGTCTCCCTCCCAGTCCAACCACATTTAAAACGCCCTCTGTTCATTGTTAACGGAGACCTCCACATTGTAGTGTTTTGCCTTCAATTTCAATCCTTTTGTAAGAAGGGGTTCTTTTCATCATGCTGCCATCTTCTGCCTTCTCCGTGCTGTGTTTAACCAGCTTGTTGTCCTTCTAACTGAAGAGAAATCTTGTCTTGTGGTTTCAGCATTTGGCTTTGTCTTAATCCCCTGTTTTGGGTATGCAGGCTGGAACTTGCCTGGCACAGGTAATCATCCTAGATGCTATTTCCAGCACCCCTCTGTCACCCTGCTCTGTGACTGGGCAAACCACAAAACCTGGCCCCTTTCTTCATATGTTAAATGGAGAGAGAACCCACCAAAGCAGACTCCAGGGGCTGGCTCCTGCTTGTTCCCATGAGTGCCTCTGCTGCCATCTCCTCAATATAATTATTTTGACTTGGAATAACCGGTTGGAAAACACAGACCTATCCTGATTTTGCACTTTAAAAGCTTTTTTTTTTTTTTGCTGTGTTTTTTCTCAATCTTTATTTTGCTTCCTGTTCATCCTCAATTAACTGGGAGATATAAATTAATAAAATAAATTTAAGGATGTATTAGAGGTTTTTTTGTGAGGGATGTTATAATTACTTTTTTCTTCTAAAAGGCATGTTGAAATAATCATCTGTTAACCATGTTTGACACATCTGTACCATACCCAGTCGACACATCTCTAGACTGTTTGTAACTAAATCAAGTATATTTTGGCAGACAGCCTTCTGTTTTACTGAACTCTGGTTAGATATAACTGTAAATAATGATAACTTTACAATTTTAGGTAATCTTTTTTTTTCTTTTAATCTAGCAATTGCTAAAAAGCCTACAAAGCAATTCCAGTATAAAGGGCAAGCAGATAACTGTAATCAATTTTTTCTAGCTGCTTTTGGATCTGGTTTTGGCATCAGAGGCTAATTGCTGACATATATTGCCTCAGAAACCCTTAAGTAGATTTAGACCTCAGGAAGGCAACATATCTTAAGAATTTGGGGATCAGTCCTTATAAGGTATCTGTCTGTTTGCTACACAAAAGTCCATAGTAGTAGTTTACAAAACCGGGGGCTAGGTGATAAAAATATTTCCATCTTAGGCTCGGGGGATTTGCCTGTGTGCCTGTCTGGTTTGTTCAGTCATCTGTACCCCAACATGGTCATTCTCAGCCACCTCTGTTCTTCTTGTGCTTCTTTGCCTGTTTGTTTCCTCCAAACTACATAATGAACTCTCCTCACAATATTAGGCTCTTGTGGCCTGAGCCCTGTGCACCCATCAGTAATTTGAGGAGGCAAAGGAGGCAGAAATGAACACCAAGCCCAGAGGGATTCTGTGAGGCTGGCTTTCCATTTGTTAGGTGCTACTTTAGATATTAAAGCTGCAGCATGAGGACCATTTTAATTCTATCTCAGCTGGTTGCTGCCATAGCGGTAGCAAAATGATAGTCTAGTTTTGTCAGTGAGTAATAATGAGTCAAAATGAGTCTTTCCTGCAGCAGAATTTTCAAGGCAGTGCTACTCATTTGTTGTTTTTCATTCTCAGTCGAATTTAATCATGTCGGCTTTCAAAAGATCTTTTGCATGACGGTTCTATTAATGATAAATAGTTGAAGTTTTTATGCATTAAAGGAGGAAGGAAAGGTAATTGGCAATCTTAGCTCTAATATAAGCTATGGGGCAGGTTATCTGATGGCACTGCCGGTTACAGTACCTGCTTTTTTCTTTTCTTTGACATTGAGTGGATGGGGACTAAATGGTGTAGCATTAGAGTGCCAGGTTAGTGCTGATGTGAACATCAGGATAAGAAACATACTTATAGCTAAGTGTTTATAAGTTAAGTTACTTATTTTCAATAAGGAAAAATTAATAACAAAAACTTAAATTATCCATAATTCCACTAAGAAACTATTAATATTTTAGTGATTATGCTCCCAGATTTTTTCTGTGTATGTTTATGCATAGAATAATGGTAACGTATGTTGAGTCTTTACTGTGTACTTACAACAACCCCATGAGGTAGATACTTAGGTCCGTTTATTCCCCATTTTGTCATGAAGACACCAAGGCCTGGAGACAGTAAGTGAGCTGCCCACGGTCGTATAGCCAGCAAATGATGGGGCTGGGATTCAACACAGCTGGGTTTTTTGTTTTGTTTTTTACTTACAGTAAGCATCACTCATTTTGGTAGTGCAGTGTTTTAAGTTTTGGCATCGACTTTTTTTGTTTTTTTAAGGAAATTTTAAGGCTTGTTTGTAACTGACTTATTTCACTTCATCATCTTTCCTTTTCAGTGTATTTCTTTAACTTAATTTTAATGCCATTCAAATAATTGGACTAGTTAATGTTAACCCTATTTTTATATAGAGATGAAGAAACTGAAGCACAGAGAAATTAAGTAATTTGCCCCAGGTCACACAGCTGTTAAGTGGCTGAACTAGAATTCAGACCCAGGTAGGCTGACTCTGGAGTCTGTACTCCCAAGCATTATGTGATGGTGTATTGCCTTCCATTGTATTGGTGTACTGTAATTTATTTAACTAGTCCTCTAATTTTAGATGTTTAGATTGTTTCTAGTTTTTTCTGATCTGAAACAGCATTTTTGTACATAAGTTTTGTTTGCATCTCTGGTTATTTGCTTGTAATGAATTCTCACAAGTGAAATCTATAGACCAAAGACTATGTACATTTTCTAGGGCTGATTGCATTTCAGAAAGATGGTTTAAATTTGCTCTCTCACCTCCACCTCAAGAGGGTGAGTGTGGTTCCCTACACTCTTGCCAACACGCTGCATTATCTTTTTTTTTAACTTGTCATTAAACTAATAGTCAGAAATAGTTACTAGCAAGATGATCATTTTTTTTCATATCTTTATGGCCAGTTACATTTATTTCTTAGTGAACTGCTTATTTTTCTCTTTTCCCATTCTTCTGTAGGTGTAGGATTAAATGTTATTACTTGGAAGTTGTCCCTACTAGTGGTACCACCAGGCTGCCCGTCGGGGAAGGAGACTGTGAGCTGTGTACATCAGTGGTCTCTTCCCTGTCCAATGAGCAAGTTGATTGTACAAGCTGGAAAACCTGGGGAAATTGGTCTTGTTAATTTAGTGAGTTGTTAGTCTCCAGTAAAATTCTTTGTGACCTCAGCAGATGGAAATCTGGCTTAAAACTTAAGTTATGTGCCCTGTCTGAGATGTTAGTGAATTTCATGGAGAAGGCTTCCTGCCAACAACTAATGAGAAATGTCAGGAAAACATAACATTCTCATTCTGGCATTCAATTATTAAAACAGTATCTCCACAACCTGCAGAGCTTTTGTGCATTTGGCATAGATAATAGCATTGTTGAAAGGATGTGGTTAATTACTGGCCATTTTCTATCGCTGCAAATGGAAGAATTCAGATCGTTGGTGGCCCACTTACTGTGTGTTATGCAAACCCCTTTTTCTTCTCCCACCGTTGACTTTGATCAGGTTGCTAAGAACGGTCTGCCTTGGGCAAAGGAGACTCAAATAATGGCGTGTGGTCTTTGGGGCTTTGTGATAAAGAAGTATATGCAGAGGCTGCCTAAGCAGAGACAATAAATGGAGGTCATTTTTGTTTCTAGGTAGCAGCACTGCCTGCATCGTGGTGCTGGACAGAACTAGCCACCGCTTACACACGGCCAACCTGGGCGATTCGGGCTTCCTGGTGGTCAGGGGTGGCGAAGTCGTGCACCGGTCAGATGAGCAGCAGCACTACTTCAACACTCCGTTCCAGCTCTCCATCGCGCCGCCCGAGGCCGAGGGGGTGGTCCTGAGCGACAGGTGAGCTCCCCGCAGCCGTGAGTAGGATGTGGGTTGTCATCTCCCCTTAAATGCTGTGGGGACAGGCATTCTCCACTGTCGTGTGAGAAAAGAAGACACATTGAGAATGTTTTCATCAGGAGGACCTTTTAGTTTGACTTTGAAAGATAGTTTGCTTGAACTTGATATTACAGCCAAGATGAATTCTGCCAAACACCTGATTATTTGACAAGACTGTGAAAATACTATTTCTGGCTCACAAAACACCCAGATACAATTTTTCATACAACACCACATGGTACATACAGTGATATTCAGTAAGTTGTGCTGAAGGAACAAGTCATTGTTCGTGCATGCCGTTGCCTGACCAGATTTTGCATATATTGTTGGGGAAGATCACAACCCAGACATCTGCTTTTTTTATCGGAATAGCTTTCTGATTCTCAGCCCATCCATGTACATGCAGCCGCTAGAACTTGCAGTCACGCGGAACCTGCCGAGCCAGAGTTAACTTGCAGGAAATGGAATCAGAAGTGGCCCTGGATATGCTCTTCTGTGATGATATTGAGGGAGTCTCTTTTTTTCTGACTCCTTCCTTCAGTTTATTTTTAAATCATCAAGAACCTTCCATGGCAATTGGTCCTTTTTGAGTCAACTTTTACAGAAAGTTTATCTTTTCTATTAAGTGTACAGAGTATTTAAGACAGTCTTAGATTTCACTGCCTTTAACAGCCTTACAGGACCTGGCACAGACATGTTGGCAATTTGTAAATGTTTTCTAAATGGCTAATGAACGTTTTGTAAAAATAGAAGCATTCTAGCAAGTGCCTTTTTGTCTCTAGTTAATAATTCTTGTTTCACCAGATCTGAAGTCCAAACTAAGATAAAATGATTAATATTGCTATCTTTTAACTGCAATGAGCATATTCTTTATTTCAGTTTTCATTATTGCCTATCTAAAGCCTGTTCCCAGCTCTTGAGAGAGGGAAGCACTTTTTTACAAATTTTTTCAGATTTAAGCAGTTTACCATATTTGGAAGAGTATTTGATTATAGGTACTTCCTCAGTTGACTGCAATACACATTAATATTAGCCATACTGGAGTGGGGAGAACTCAGAATCCCAAGGCCTCAGCAGATCCCAAGCACAGCTCATAGTTTTTGGAGAATGGTGCTTTAATTTTCATTCATTTGGTGCTTCTCCTTTGGGCTTCTGAGTGCCAGATTGGTGCTGCCGAATTGCACGTTATCTTTGGGAACAGTCTGGTCAGGGAGGTCTTTGGCCTGGCCTGCCGGTGAGGTGGATGGAGGTGGCTTCCCTTGGAGCCCAGATTCAGCTCGGAGCATGTGATTCCAGCTCATGTTTCGGTGCAGTCAAAAGTTCCCCGCAGCACAGTATGTTCAGTCAAAACGGGCAGAACTGCAGCTGGCGGATCACCAAGCTCATGTGTGGGAGTGTGAGGAGAAGAGGCGGAACGGGCCAATGGTGGCAGGCCGGTGGGGGGCTCTCCTGGGGAAAGAAAACCTCAGCATAAAGCAGAACTTCACTGCCAACCTGGTCATTCATCCAGACTGCTAGGATCTGAGTAGTTTCCAAAGCCTGGGCAAATGTGAAGTGTCTTGCATTGTTTCTCTTTATTCCACCGAAGGAATCGACCTGTTTTCCACCAATTTTAGTCTCTTTTTTTCCCTGCATGTCTCCTTAGTTGTTGGTCTCTCATCTATAAAATATATTTTAACCTTAACTTGCAGTTTTTCCCTTAGTAGCTATTTTTACAAAATTTATAAATGTATACATGAAAGTTAGTTTGTTCCTTGCCAAGGTATATCACAGAACTTTTACATGTACCACTTCTTTCCTCAGTCAAAAGAAAGATGAACTAGAAGTTTCTCAGTGTGTTTTGGGTAAATCCCCAGCAGGTGTGGGGAGTTTGTGTGTATTTTTTTAATGTTTCCACATATGTTGTAACATGTTGCTTATGTAACTTTTGGGTTTTTTCTGTCAAGCTTAGTTTTGCTTCTGGCCCCCCACCCCTGGGTCAATGTCTGAATGGGATTACAGGTTAAGACAGATTATCACATATCTCACCTTTCAGTCACTGTGGAGACCAGGAAGCAACGAGGCTCATCTTCTAAAGTGGCAGAGACCCAGCCTCAGAAGGGCCCATCAACTCTTTGAATATGTGGTCTTTTCTCTTCTCCTCTACTTGGGATTCCCCCCCCCCATTCCTGTTTCTGTTTTCATCAGGCGTTGTCAGAGAAAAAAAATCTGTCTTTTTGAAAATTTTACACAGAAAGATACGCAGAAAACTCTGCTGCCTTCCCCTGCCCCAGGCTTGTTTCTCTCCTCAGAGGCAGCTACTGTTACCAGCTTTGGTCCATCCGAATCTCTTCTCTGCGTGTAGAAGCGTCTCCGTCTCTGTATTCCCCCTGCCTTTTTTACAGAAGTGGTTGCTTACCATACACACTGTTTACATCTTGTGTGCCTCGTTTAACAGTAAACTGAAGGTTTTTTCCCCAAGTTTGAAGGGTCAAATACTGTATTTCTTCACTCATTTGTTCATTCAACAGTTACTTCTTGAAGACCCCTGCGTGCCGGGCACATTCATGCGTCAGTGCCTGGTGAATGGCAGGGACTCGGAGGCGTTGGCAGGCCCAGCGCTGACTGCGCAGCCAGAGGAGGCCATTTCTGCAGGCTGGTGGCTCTTCCCCACGGCGCCCAGCAGCCACCCCTATTACCGCAGAGCCTCCTGAGAGCCAGATCTGGGCTTGCAGGGACGCTGACAAGTGAAAAATGAGCAAGAGAGGATGGAATTTGGCCCTAGACCGTTAGGAAATAAAGACTCATTTCCACTAGGATTTTAGAGGCGTGCTCGTGTCTGACTCAGAAGAGAACCTTCCTCCTTTTTGAACCGCTTGTGACTAATTATCAGCTGCCGTTTTACTTGGTCATCTCTCGTTATGCTTATGTTTTTATGAGTTTTCAATTAATTTTTTCAAGATTAGATATTTTAAAGTAATTGGTTTTTTATTATTGACTCCATTATTATAATGACATTTTTCTCAAAGCAACATACTGCATTGTAACCCAGGGCCTGTAGGAAACTTTGAACTGTTTCTCGAAAGGGTTGTCTTAACTCTGCTCCCGCCCTGCTCTCGCTGCAGCCCGGATGCTGCTGACAGCACGTCTTTCGATGTCCAGTTGGGCGACATCATCCTGACGGCGACAGATGGGCTCTTTGACAACATGCCTGATTATATGATCCTTCAGGAGCTGAAAAAGTTAAAGGTAATTAACTCAAAGGTTAGCCCTTGGAAACAGAGGAGCCCTCTCTGAGCAGTTGAATTTTATTGATTCAGTTGCCCTGTCTCTTTTTCATAGTCATGAAAAGGACTATTTTGTGAACCTGAAGAAAATAACAATAGTTCTAATCTTTCAGCCAATGTAAATGGAAATCTTTGCAATAGGAAGAAACTCGGGCAGGAAAGGCTTCTCACCCAAGCATTTGGTAGGGTGGGACAGGTAAGGAAAAGTCCAGCTGAGGAAATTTTTTGTTTTATTTTTATTTATATTTCAAGGTGTTGGCTCCTGGCAGCTTCTCTGCTTATTCTTGTGACAGACCCGTCAGGTGTTGAGGCAGCGAGAGACAGGACGTAGTCGTAACACAGCCGTCCAAGCAGAGCAGGCAGCCTGCGGCCTTGATGTGATCTGTCACGAGAATGAAAACAGTTCAGGCTTGTCCCGTACCGAGAGTGGGAGGGAGTACACCCCAGCCTTCCCATGTTCTCCTGGCTTTGTCAGAGTACTATGTCTGGGGGAAAATTGGTCTTTTCTCAAAAGTGTCTTTACTTCTAACCTATGTGACTTGAGGCAAATCAGCTAAACTTTCTAAGCAATATTTTCACCTGTAACATGGAGGGTAATAAAGGTCCTGTTGGATTAACTAAGGCCATTGCATATGAAATCTTTAGCACTACCCCTGACTTATGATGTTCAATAAATATCAGGTGTTTACATGCAGCAGGCCCTGAACTGTGTGTGGTGTGAGAGCAGAAAAGACATGGTCCCTGCCCTCTTGGAGTTTATATTTTAGTGGAAGAAAACAGACAATGCAGAGAAATAAACATATGATATACTGTTGGTGGTAAATAATCAGAAGAAAAATACAGCAGGATAAAAGAATAGAGAATGGGGGCCGGGTGCTATTTTGGATAGATTGGTCAGGAAAGGACTCTTTCAGGAAGTGACTTTGAGGCAGAAAAACTAATATTATTTATTTTGAAACTATTTAGAGCCATGGAATAATAGTGGATCTCATTTTCCCATCCTCATTTTACAATTGAGGAAATTGAAGTTAGCAAAAAAAAAAAAAAAGAAGGTATGGCTCAAGATTGCAGAGTTAGGAGTCTTTCTTTCTGATGTAAAATTCTGAAGGTCTTTTAATAGGGCACCTGGCAGCTCTTAAACAGGGAGAGCAAACCTGGTTAGCAAGAGGTATATTCCCAAACAGGAGGCCTTTTGAGGTCATCCCTGAAATGCTGTCAGGACCCGCCTCTGCTCTTGCTGTCCTTCTGGAGCCTGCGGAGGCCTGCTGGGCACAGGACTTCTAAACGGCAAGTCGGTCTGGAAGGCTGTGGTCCAAGGCCATTTGTGCTGCTCCAATAAGCAGGGTCCCCGGAACCAGATGGAGCACACACAGCTCTTCTTAAAGTTGAAGGCGTTTATGCCTGAGATGAAACTGGACAAGAAACGTGCTCATGTGTTCATCCATAGAAGCAGTG
>PVKY010011627.1:0-11929 GCA_004027775.1 Bradypus variegatus
CGGGGGTGTGGGGTGAGTGTGTGTGTGAGCGGGGGTGTGCAGTGTGCATGTGTGAGCAGGGGTGTGCGGTGTGCATGTGTGAGCGGGGGTGTGCGGTGAGTGTGTGTTTGTGATGGGTGTGGGGTGTGCGTGTGAGCTGTGAATGTGAAGTGTCCGTGAACGACTGTGGAGGTGGCGGAGAACAGGGACGGGATCTGCTCCCCTTGGGCCGGCCACTTTCGCTGTAGGACCCCCCCGTCTCACGGAAGCGGACTGGGGGGTGGAGGCGGCCCCCGTCTGAGGGGCGTGGATGCTCCGCTGCAGCCCGATGGCGACGGCGGCACACGGCGGAGCACACGGACACCAAATCACAATCATGCGCTGGATTCACGTCCCAGGACTAAGCCCCGACCCCACAGACACTGGAGGACTGTGCCAGACGTGCACGTTGATGAGGCTGAAAACGGCGGTGTATTATTACTTCCCAAACTCTTGACTCTACGTGTGCATCCAGTGACCAGATTTTGAGGATGCATTTTCCACGCAACTGCGCTGTCTTTCGCGATGGGTGAGTGAGAAGGGCCCAGCGTCACACAGAGCCATCGAGGGCCATCAAGTCAAAAGCGAACTGAAGCCCTAGCTACGCATCTGGGAGGTGCTCAGTTCCTTACTATAAAAGCAGCTCAGTGATCCTGCTCGCTCCCACTAAAGGCAACCGCAGCCAGCACGGCCGTGCATGGGCAGAGCCCGTGTGCACACAGCAAACGCTGGGTCTTGATCCCACGGTGACTCCGGGGCTGTGACACGAGCAGGGAGCCAGTCCCTCGTGCTGCACGACCGGAAGAGACAGGAGCCCTACGGGTCAGGCCGGCTCGAGGCTCCCCTGTGCACTAACTCATTAATCTCATAGTAACCCACGGGGTGAGTACTGTGACTATTCCCACTATACCAAGGAGGAAACTGAGGCACGGGCAGCCATGTTGCTGGTAAATGTTGGAACCAGTTTTCAAATTTAGGCAACCAAGTTCCAGAGTTAACACTTAACTTCTATGTTTTACTGCTTCTTCCCAAATAAGCCCATTTTAACCCAGTGATAATTCTATGCACGTTCAATTCTCCTGTTCATTCCCTCATACACCCTCCTGCATCTCCAGAACTTTAACATTTCAAAGACTGAGGGTGCACTGTCTGGGGAGTAAAGGTACAAGGCTGGTGTTATTTTGGGTTCCCCAAACTCTCCCATCCCTGCTAAACTTTTAGAAGAAAGTATCTGACAATTTCCGGGAGCTGCCGCGACCATCCCAACACCTGGAGCTGCGGCAAGAGCAGGAACTTTGCTTCGTGTGACTTCCACGGCTCATTCCCAGGGTGGGCGCCTGCCTCAGGCTGAGCCGAGCTGCCCCTGCCTTGGGATTTGGGGGCCAGGCCCCCCCCGGGTGCCACGGCCATGACACAGAAAACTCGGACACTTCCTGAACATCGTGCTCGTGTGGTC
This sequence comes from Bradypus variegatus, assembly GCA_004027775.1. Lineage (NCBI taxonomy): Eukaryota > Metazoa > Chordata > Mammalia > Pilosa > Bradypodidae > Bradypus > Bradypus variegatus. The sequence goes on from PVKY010011627.1 coordinate 1,475, forward strand.
AGCATCATCCCAAGGTAAGAATAAAGCAGGTTTCACGGAGAGAGGCCGAGACGAGAGCCACGGAAGGGGGTCCCCAAGTTTTCCAAAGGGCTCCGACCCTACCCGGTGGCCACCCTCCACCCTCCACTTAGTTGTGTGCTTTGGAGACATTTCACTTTTTCTCTTTCAGCTTCAGCCATCTCCAATTGTGCTTCTGTTGCTTTCAACCCAAAGAACCCTGATTTGCCTACAGAAAGACACCACCCGTTTAGAAGCGATCCTTTCCACAGCCAGAGTTCAAGTACGTTTGGAAAACACTTATTTTTTCCTGAGGCATTTGCCAGGCATGGCAGCCAGACGCAGCAGGCTCTGAAGGCCGAGCCCTGGAAGGGAGGCAGGCCCACCGCATGGCGGGGTCACGGCAGCTCTGTCCCCGCGAGCACAGCGCCTTTAAAGCTGACACGGAGAATCACAATGGCAGGCACAGTGGAGAAAGGCTGCAAACGCCGAGCTCTTCCTGCCTGTTTGGTTCCAGCTCCTGAGTCACATGTCTCCGGACATGGGCACCTTCCTAGTGAGGGCGAGGGCCTCCTGGCTGCCCGAGGACCTGGGAGCTGGGCGTGGCCAGGGTCTTGTGGGTGTGGAGGGGTGGGGAGCTCAGAGGTAGGCGCCCTGCCCATCTCCCAACTCCGGTGCCTTTCCTGGCAAGAGTGCCCAAGTGAGAAAAAGGGAAGACTAAACCCCAAACCCCTCAGCTACTGGCCAGAGGATCAGTCAAATGCCAAGTCAGGAGTAGAGATCGGCAGAGAATGAAAATGCCACCATTGAACGAGGGGAGGCCCAGCATACAGCCCGTAGTGAAGCCCCAAATCAGGCAGTGACGGCCCGGCAGGGTTACCGCTGAACCCCAGTCCTCTCCAGTGGGTGGTTCCTTAGAGCAGGAGCAGGAGTGTGACACTTGTGTTCCATTTTGTGAGCAAGCCCACCCTGTAATGGCTGTGTTTGAGAGGGAAAAGAAGAACAAAACATCCCAGGTAATCCAAGTTAACGTCCAAGGAAATTGTTGCAGTTAGAGCTTGACGGAATGGTAAGTGGTTCTCTGAAAACTGAGAGGTCCTTTTCTGCCTTGGTGACTTGGCCCTGCCTGCGTTTCTCATGTCGGCACCGGGCTGCGGAGCAGCCTCCATGCCTGCGGAGCCCTGGGAAGCGGTTCCAGGGAAAGTGCAGAGAGAGGCTTTGTGTTGAGCTGAGCTCCGACGCAGACCACAGCTGCACCCCTCACCTCTGTGGCCACACATGGGTGGCAGCGTCACAGCAGTTTCCTCGCTCCTCTGATAACACCGCCTTTATTTTTCATTCCTAACCACTTTGATTGTGGAGACAGAGTCATCTTCCTTTGTTGAGATCGGCTGAAATTCCAGTGTGTGGAGTAATCCCGGTGTGCTGGGAGATCCGGTGTGCTAGGAGATCCCTCTGTGCTGGGAGATCCCTGTGTGCTGGGAGATCCAGTGTGCTGGGAGATCCGGTGTGCTGGGAGATCCCTGTGTGCTGGGAGATCCAGTGTGCTGGGAGATCCCTGTGTGCTGGGAGATCCAGTGTGCTGGGAGATCCCTGTGTGCTGGGAGATCCAGTGTGCTGGGAGATCCCTGTGTGCTGGGTGATCCCTGTGTGCTGGGAAATTCCTAGTGTGGTGGGAGATCCCCATGTGTTGGGTGATCCCTGTGTGCTGGGAGATCCCCGTGTGCTGAGAGATCCCCGTGTGCTGAGAGATCAGTGTGCTGGGAGATCCCTGTGTGCTGGGTGATCCCCATGTGTTGGGTGGTCCCTGTGTGATGGGAGATCCAGTGTGTTGGGTGATCCCTGTGTGGTGGGAGATCCCAGTGTGCTGGGTGGTCCCTGTGTGCCGGGAGATCCAGTGTGCTATGGGGCAGGGATGAGCAACACCGTTCCCGGTGGAGAGAATGGATTCCCAGGGCTGTGGGTGCACCGTCTGTGGTCCCCACCAAACGCCTGCGTAAGGAGCAGCTTCCCAGGCTGCGCGGGGGTCACAAACATCCTCCAGGACAGGGCTGCCGCCTGGGTCCCCAGGTCTATGGATGGAGGGCCACCAGGCCTGCCCCGAGCCCAAGCAGGGCCTGTGGAGGCCCAGTGCTCAGGAGCCCCTGGGCCGGCCCTGGGTGTTGCCGGAACAGGTCAAGCCACTCCAAGGTCAGCGGGTCAGAGACTGGGCAGCAGGTCAAGGCAGGGGCACCCCAAGTGGAGGAACAGGGAAGCCATGTCCATTGAAGGCCCAGCCCGGGCAGGGCCGAGGGAGGACGGCAGACATCAGCCTAAGGACTCCGGTTCTTGTGGGGGACCAGAACGTCTATTTCTGAGTGGGAAGATGTTTGCAGTTTGAAGTGCTTGACTCAGCTACCTAAAAACAAACAGAAGGCCCTGCAGACTCTCAGAATTTTCCTTGAGGGTCAGGGGAGAAAAGCATTTATTAAGCAGCAATGGGAGGCCAAGGGGGAAAAATAAACTTTAAAAGTTATTTCATGAGTTTTTCTTATTCATTCACTTGGAAGAATAACTGAGCAATTCTTGTTTTCCAGGCATAATGCTAAGTGCCTGACATGTATTATCTCGTGTTATCTTAATTCTCACAACAAACTGCAAGTCAGGTAGTCTTGTCCCTATTTCTCAAACGAAGACTGAAGCTTGGGGAAGTTCAGTGTCTCGCCCGACGTCTCACAGAGAGTCCGGGCAGAGCTGGGCTAATGAGCAGCCGTGTGTGATTCTCTCCCCAGAGCTTCAACCTCTGCCTGCACTAGCGACACAAAAGCTATTCGCAACCCAGTAAAAGGATCTGCGAGAGAGATTGTCTATCAAATAGCATGTACAATATCCATTTTGTAAATAAAAAGTATATTTATGTTTACATAAACGTGCGTATGACTGTGTGAGATATTTTTAAATTTTGGATAAACACTGTGATTTTCTTTGTGTGGTGGGCATTTTTTCCCTTCCTTTTCTTATCTTTTGCTTCTAGTTTTTTACTATGTATTGCTTTCCGAGCAGGAAAATAATGCTATTTTTTCCTGGTCAAAAATAATACCTTTTCTCTGCCTTGTGTTTTATTTCCTTGGGCTTAATTATGTGACGGGTGTTTCCCTCAACTGATTCCAATGTTTCCAACACTGGATGAGATTTAAATCTGCAAACTCTGATCTCATGAGCAGATTGGTTTACAAATCTGGCAGCTCTTGTGAGATGATTCACAGTTAGGGGACAACAGCTAAGTCTGTCCTCCAGGCGATGAAGCTGGACCATTTCGGAGCTCACCGCGTGTGCGTGAGGAAAGCTGTCACGCTGCGGCGCCTTTCCCCTGGCCCGCTGACGTGCGACGGAGTGTTAATGACTCATGGCGATTTGGGACATTTCCGTCCAGGTGACAGTCCCTGCAGCTCTTCACCCCGCGTCCAGCCGGTGGGCGAGGTGCCGGGTCGGCAGGAGGCAAATCGGGTCAGCCGGCTGCTCCAGGCGTGCCGGGCCGACGGCTCCCCACCCGGCGGGCACCGTGAGCAGCGTCCGCCACCCGGGCTCCCCACCCGGCGGGCACCGTGAGCAGCGTCCGCCACCCGGGCTCCCCACTCGGCAGCGTCCGCCACCTGGGCTCCCCACCCGGCAGGCACCGTGAGCAGCGTCCGCCACCCGGGCTCCCCACCCGGCAGGCACCGTGAGCAGCGTCTGCCACCCGGGCTCCCCACCCGGCAGGCACCGTGAACAGCGTCCACCACCTGAAGCAGATGCAGGCTCGGCCCCAGACAGAAAAGAGTCAGTTTGCAAATGAGAAGAAAACTGAAGTTGAGCAGCCAGCGCCGCTGCGATGCACAGGGTAGGGGAAAGGAGCCTGACTGTGTGCTGTTCCGGGGGCTGGGCCCTGTGGTTGACGTCCAGCCCCACGCCACGGCTGCCCTTCGCTGGCCGGCCTCCCGGGGGTGCACTCAGCCTCCACGCACCTCCCTTTCTGCAGGTGGGGCTGGTGAGGACGTGGGTGCAGCCCACCTTAACCGACGGCGGGTCCTGCTATAAACGGTGAACGTCTGGGCCACGCAGCGAGAGGTCTCTGTGAGGGTCCCACGGCAGGTTCCTGGGTGAATTCTGTGATCAAAGCGTCCTCGGGCTTAGCCGCCACCTCGATTAAATGACTGAAGGAGTGTGTCCTGCACGGGTCCGGGGCACTGTATCGGGCTGCAAGGTCAGGGCTATACCCCCAAATGGGAACTCCCCGTTAAGGCACAAACCCCGGGCCCTCCCGCGTCACCGTGGCTGCCTCCCTCCGTCTCCGGCCTCCGCCCTCACTGGGGCTGCTCATCCTGGCCCCGCGCTGGTCCCAGTGGGCAGGGTTGGGGAGCCTTGGGTGGCGACTCAGCGTAAAACCCGACCTGCTCGTGCTCGGCGCCCCGAGGCTTGCTGCTCTGCGCTCTCCTCCCACCCAGCCCCTGCCCTCACGTCCTGAGGGCCACCCACCCAGCCCCTCCCCGATGCCCACACTGTCCTGCTCCCTGCGCCTCTCTTGGACTCTGCAGCCTTGCTCCTGCATGGGTGTGACCCGACGGTGGTGGCTTTCAGCCGTCCTACGGCCGGAGCCTCCCAGGCCTCCCCGCCAACGCCCAGCAGAGCCCCCAGCCCAGCGCTGGCCTTCCAGGGTGTCCCCTCCCCAGCCACACGGAGAGCAGCTGCAGCTCAGTGAGACCCTCTGTGTGCCAACACCTGTGGCGGGCGCTGGGAGGGGACGGGTCACAGCCACGTTGTGCCCGAGGAGAGTAATCTTCGTTGTGATCGGCAAGAAGCAGTTGGAGACCAGTCTTCACGATGACAGTGGCTTGTTGCCTGCACAGAACTCGGAGTCGAGTTGTCTGAAATTTCTAATGTAAACCAGGGCCGTACCTAATACATCAGTAAAATGAAACCCCGAATTTAGATAGCACTATCAACGTGAAGTCCGTTTTCCACTGGTCTCACAAATGTATCGTCAGAATTAAATAACGTCCAGGTATCCCGGGGTAGTCGTCCCACCTCACTGACTGCGAATCCCACAGCAGAAACGGACACACCCCAAGGCCCCTGGCACTAGCTCAGTGTGGCTAATGGTGATTTCACGGAGGCCTCCGAGGCTCCTTGGCTGTGTTCTGTGGGGAAGGTTTTTCCTGCTGAGTTAGGTCGTGTCTGGGATGAGTGAATTTCCCTCACTCGCTTCTGTTCCCCAGTCCCATCCAGCTACTGCTCTCTCACTTCAGGCCTGTTGACGAGCTCAGGATGTGCCATGGGTGGTGCTAGGCTGGGGGTGCAGGGGATGGCGGAGGAGACGGGATTCTCACTCCTGGGCACTGTGACCTGCGGAAGGAGAGATAAGAAACAAAATTTACAGGTGATGAGAAACGGTTATGAAAAACTAAATGAGGGGCTTTCATGGAAGTGATGGGCGGGATTGCTTCCTTCAGTGGGGTTATCAGGGAGGGTCTCCAAGGGGGAGGCAGGAAACTGAGGGCAAAAGAGGGGAAGACCCAGCCGAGCCTCTGGGAAACTGCCGGAACCCCCCGGGAGCCATGAGGAGAGCACAGCAAGCCCCGGGCACGAGGGCTGAGGCTGAGGGTGCAGGGGTGGACAGGGGCTGGGGGCCCAGAAGAGTCTGGGTTTAACTTCAGGTGTCAAATCTGAGAACGGACTGATGCTTTAAGAAATCTCTAGTTGGTGTGTGGAGAGTGGATGGGGACAGAGGCTTCTTGTGTGATCGTGCCTACGTACCCCTCGGTCCTCCTGTCAAGGCTGCAGCTCCCACCCAGTGGACGCAGGTTTGGCCCTGGAAGGACTCGAGCCACATCAGAGCTGATGTGCTGATGCCGTTACCTGTCCCCCCTGCCCTGAGAGCTGCCCGTCCCAGGTAGGGGCTGCCCCCAGCCCGGTGGTTGAGTAAGAAGGGCTCGTGCAGAAGAACCGTGGGCAGCATGGAACATGAGTGGAAACCAAACCCTTGTTGAGGAAAGCCTCTGACCTCAGAGAGTCTTCACTAAAGCCTCTGCTGGGGAAGCTGACGGATGCGACCCAGTGGGAAGATGGCTGCGTCAGCCCAGTGGGAGGAGATGGTGGCGTCCATCGTCCATGAGATTAGCCGTGAAGATAAGGAGAGCTCTGAGCTCTCTGGGGTACAGAGTGGAAGGAATGGCTAGTGGGGGGCCGGGCGAGCTCCCTCTTAGCTCCCACGCAGCAAGTGGGCACACAGCACACAGTGAGCACCGAACAGTGTGGCTGTGCCGGGTGGAACATAGCTGAACAAAACTGCCAGTGGACCGGCAACTCCACACTGAAAACCGGGACTCGGGCAGGTAGCTGTGTTCACTCAGCTCTGTCAGCCAGAAGCTGGAAACAAGAGAACTGTGGTCTGTACACACGATGGGAGATTATTCAGCAGCAAAGAAGAAAGATATTCTGACATGTAACAACACGGATGGACCTTGAAGATGTCATGTTGAGGGACAGAAGGACAAATATTGTACGATGCCATGTATATGAAATGTCTAGGATAGGAAAAAAATGAATCTCTAATTCAGGAATAATCTCAAACAGTTTTGCTGCTTAAACATTAGCGAAGACAGCCATTGGATTTTTTTTTTTAATAATCATAAATATTTATTAATATTCACAAGAACACAGCCTCACATTCATGGATAGTACAATAATCTTTATAATTCGTTCAGGTCAACCATTCCTAGCTTAGTGAAGCTTTAGTTCCAGTATTGTGCAGAGATAGATGTCCACCAAAAAATGCTCTTCTCAGGGCTATTTATATGTCCAGGAATCTTAATTATATCACTCTGCTTGCTCAATATCTTCTTGATCAATGTCCAGGGAGGATTATAGCAAAATCAGGACATGTTTGATCATGGGATGAATACTTAATTAATAAATACTCCACAAAGTCAGTTTTGATTTAAAGAGGTGAAAGTTCAGGTATTTGAAGAGTCGTTTAGTACCAAAAGCCCCAAAAGTGGAAAAGTCTCATCAAACTTATGAAATTCCCTTTGGTTTGTTTGGGGTGAAGTACCTGTAAGGCATTTAATTTTCAGCTGCCTTCTGGAACTGTTCTTAAATGCAAATAAAACCCACCAGACTTTATGCCAGGATGGGAGGGACTCTGTTTTCATTCATCATCAAATTTGAAGAGCCTAGCATAGTATCTGGCACAAAGTGGGCAACTGACATTGATTAAGTGAATCATTTGAATGAATGAACTTTTCAGGCACTCTTGATACATACATCTTCATTTTACTTTCCTTCCTAATTGATCAATCAACATTGATTAATTGCCCACTGCCATTCTTATGCTATCCTTAAAAAAATTACTCTTCTGAAAGTATTAAAATTGCTGACACATCATTAACAACTGCTATTACAAAACTTGCTCACTGTAAACTACTCTAGCCATCAACTAATATTTGCTATTAGCTACCAGAATATGGCTTTCAAGTTTGTTCTTACAAGTTCAATAGTTAAAATTATACTTTGATTGATAGTAGGTCATAGCAACTGAAATCAAACAAAGAGAAAACGCTGGACATAATTCAATTCAACCAAAATACCTGTTATATACAAGGTTTCATGGTATGAATCTTACATATAAAAGCTCAACTTATTTCCCAGAATTCCCTCAGAGTCTTAGTTTGCTAAGGCTGCTGAAACCAAGTACAATAAACTGTGTGGCTTAAAATAACAGAATTTTATTGTCTCCCAGTTCTGCAGGCTGGAAGTCCAAAATCAAGCTGCTGGCAGCACCATACTTCCTCTGAAGTCTATAGGGTTCTGGTGTTGGCTTGCCGGCAATCCATGGTGATCTTTGGCTTGTGGAATAATTCAATCTCTGCCTCTGTTATATGGCTGTCCCTTCTCTGTCTGTCCAAATTTTCTTCTTATAAGGATACTAGTCATCCTGGATTAAGAGACACCCTACTCCAGTATGACCTCATTTTAACTTGCCCAATTTCACACATAATGACTTTATTTCCAAATAAGGTCACATTTTGAGGAACTGGAGATTACAAATTCAGCACATCTTTTTGGGGGCCACAAGTCAATCGATAACACCAAGCAATGTAAAATTATTTAAACTATGATTATATTGGAAAAAGCCAGTGACATTTTCTGAAGACCTGCTTATAAGCATGTTTTAAAAATCATCCATATTTAACTGTAACCCATAACATCCTTTGAAATTTACTCTCTGACTAGTTAAATTGTACTTGAAAGTTATCACTTTTCAATATATATTAACATATATATTATAAATAATATGAAATATATAACATATATTATATTTCATAATAAAAAATGTAAAAAAAATCATCCATGTTATTTTGAGTTCTTTAAAAAAACAGATGCCAAGACTGGATTAAAAGTGAAAGAGATATATTGGGAGAGATATCTGTGAATGATAAAAGGGAGGAGCAGGTAGGATCTGACAACTGTGAAGGAGAGGAGAGAAAATGAGAATTGGGTAGGAAGTCTTGGATTGCAGCACAGTCCTACAAAAGTTTTGAGCAGCCCTATGGGGAGTTGTTGAACCAAATTCACCCACCACAGGAAAGGGCTGGCATTAACAGCATCTGTACGCTCAGTCATTGGTGGGGGAAGCACGGCCTCAATAAGAAGATGGTAGTGGATGCCAAAGGGCAGCCGCTGGGGTTCTCAGTCAACTTTTCTTTCTGGAGGAGGAGATCTGAGCAACAGATTTTCATAAAGCTCACATCACTTGTGTGCCAAATTGAGAGTTCTCAAGTTTTCTTGTTAATGTTTGATGGAAATAAAGACCATGAATATTTCAGTAACTGTCATGAAATACATTACTATTAACAGAGGTTAAAGATTCTATTATCTTAATACAACTCTTTGGTTGTTATATCAGCTCTTGAAGTATATCAATTGTCTTTTCTCTATCACATATAATGATGACTATCATAAAACACAAGCAAGACTATACAATACAAAATAATTTGAAGTAATATTTTTGAATTAACCTAATAAAAACCTTCACTAATCTGGGCTAACTGGCGGCTGATTAAATTATAGGATATTTTAAAAGTAATGTGGTTATTACTTCACAACATACACAGTAACTGCAATCAGAACAAACACTGACTAAGAGACAACTGATATAAAGGCCGAATGACTAGTCCTTATTCGCACACCATTCATATGTTTCTGGGTAGAATATACTTTTTAAAAAATTTATTTTCTTAAATAGGTCTCCTTACAATCTTCTCAAATAATATCACAAAATTATCAGCCCACGCATCCTGCTTTCCATAGGGTCTGTTAACTCTTTCTTCCTGGGTAATTCAAGAGTAGCCTGGAGCTGAAGGCCCGGTCTCTGTCCACAAGAAGTCAAGGATTTGTAAGAAAGGACACCTAAGGGAGCCCAGCAATTCCTGACCTTCCCTCATTCCGGATCTGTAAACTGGACTTGACTTTTCCTGACCTAGTTATCATAGGCCATAGCACAGGAGCTTTGGAGTCATCAAATCCGACTAGATTGGCAGATTCTATTCCCTGCTTTTCTCATATTTGCCCTCTGTACCTGAATTTTATGTTTCACAAACTTAACATATTTCATCTCAGTTCACCCAAGCAAATAATCACTATTTTTCAACTAATGATTTTTAAGTGTTGCATACATATAAAACAATTCCAACTGAAGTATTTCAAATTACTGTTTCTTAATTTTTCTCCCCAGATAGTCTAAATACGTGGAAAAATGTATTTATGATTTAAGGATAGCTAACATTTAATAAGAGGTATGTGTTATACACTGCCCAAAGTGTTTTACATATTTACTTATTTAATTCTCCCTCAAACCTCCCTATGAAGCGGACCTATTATTATTTCCAGTTTACACATAAGGATACTAATGCATACAGAAAGTAAGTAACCTACCCAAGGAGCAAGGTTTTGAAGCAAGCAATCCAGCTCCTTGTTAAAAGATTTTCTGTAGTTACTGTGGCCTACTCAAACTATAATGCATTATTTAACTCACATTTAAAAAGTCACTGTTGCCTACTACATGGTAATGGAATTTAAAAAATTATCTTCATTTTATAAGTAATTAATTTTTTTTCTTTTTAATTCAGTTTTATTCAAACACATTCACATAACATACAATCATCCATGGTATACAGTCAACCGTTCACAGTATGATCATCTAGTTATGCGTTCATCACCACAATCTATGTCTGAAACATTTTCCCTACATCAGAAAGAATCAGAACAAGAATAAAAAAATAAAAATGAAACAAGAACACCCAAACCATCCCCCCATCCCATCCCATTTGTCATTTAGTTTTTATCCCCGTCTTTCTACTCATCCATCCGTACACTAGATAAAGGGAGTGTGATCTACAAGGTTTTCACAATCACACTATCACCCCTTGTAATCTACATTAT
>PVKY010011628.1:0-11928 GCA_004027775.1 Bradypus variegatus
TGTGTTTTGCTAGTATTTTATTAAGGATTTTTGCATTTATAGTCATAAGAGATATTGGTCTGTAATTTTCTTTTCTGATGGCATCTTAGAGGGACGTACCTATTTACTGTTGATGAAGAGGCAGAATGGTGTAGCCTTTCTGGAGGTCAGTGTGGTGGTTCCACAAGAAGCTATGAATGTGGGGGCCATAAGGTGCTAGAACCTCATTATGGGGCATGTACTTGGAAGATCTGAGAGCAGAGACATGAATGTACATTTGCATATTGGTGTTTATGGAGGCAATATTCATGATTTGCAATGGGTAGAGGTGGGCCAAGGATACATCTATTGAGGAACAGAATGGTGAACTGTTTTGAGTGCACACAATGGAATAACGAGCAACCACGAGTGAAGCTGTGAGACACACAACAAGGCGAATGGATCCTGTAGAGAGCATTTTCGGCGAAGTATGCCAGAAACAAGGGCTACCTGGCTTTGGTAAGAGGGGGATGTTTGCCTTATACAATGAATTAAGGAGTGTTCCCTCCTTTTGTATTTTTTGGAAGGCTCTAAGCAGTACTGGTGTTAATTTTTCTTGGAATATTTGATAGAATTTCCCTGTAAAGCCATGTGGTTTTGGGCTTTTCTTTGTTGGAAAGTTTTGGATTACTGTTTCAATTTCTTTACTAGTATTTGCTTCATTGTGATCTTCTATTTTTTCTTGAGTCAGTGTTGGTAGATTGTATCTTCACAGGGATTTGCCCATTTCACCTAGGCTATCTAATTTGTAGACATAGAGTTGTCCATAGTATACTCTTATTAGTCCTTTTTATTTCACTGGGGCCAGTTGTAATCTGTCTTTTTCATTTCTGATTTTAGTTATTTGTATCCTCTATTTTTTCTTTGTCAGTTTAGATAAAGGTTTATTGATTTTATTGATCTTTTAAAAAAACTAATTTTTGCTTTTGCTCATTCTATTGCTTTCTATTCAATATTTCATTTATCTCAGCTCAAATCTTTTTTAATTTCCTTTCTTCTGCTCGCTTTGTATTTAGTTTGCTTTTCTTTTTCTACATCTTCAATTTTTGAGGTTAGGTCTCTATATTGAGTTTTTTTTCTTTTTTTAATGTAAGCATTCAGAGGTATAAATTTCCCCCTCAGCACTGCCTTTGCTACACCCCATAAGTTTTTGTATGCTATATTTTCATTTTCTTCAAGATATTTCCTAATTTCCCTTGTGATTTCCTCTTTAACCCATAGGTATTTTAAGAGAATGCTTTTAATTTCCACATATTTGTGAATTTTCCATTTCTCCCTTTGTTATTGTAGCTTCATCTTGTTGTGGTCAGAGAAGATACATTGTATGATTTCAATATTTTTGAATTTATTGGGGCTTATTTTATACCCTAAGATATGGTCTATCCTGGAGAATGATCCATGTGCCCTCAAGAAGAATGTGTATTCTCTTGTTATTGGGTGAAGTGTTCTATATATGTTTGTTAGGTCCAGTTGGTTTTGAGGGATGTTCAAATCTTTATTTCCTTATTGATCTTCTGATTAGACATTTTATCTATTTTTGAATATGGTATTTGAAATTCTCCTATTATTAATGTAGAACTTTCAATTTCCCCTTCAAATCTGTCAGTCTTTACTTCATGCATTTTGGGTCTCTGCTGTTAGGTGTGTATATATTTATAATTGTTACATTGTCTTGTTCAATTGACCCCTCTATCAGTATATAATGACTATATTTGTCCCTCATAATTGTTTTTGACTTATAGTCTTTTTAATCTGATATTTGTATTGCTACCACAGCTCTCTTTTGGTTACTACTTGCATGGTATATATTGTTCCATCCTTCAACTTTCAGCCACCTTATGTCCTTGAATATAATGCAAATCTCTTGCAGACAGCAGATAGTTGGATTATGCTTTTTTTAACCATACTCCCAGTCTCTGCCTTTTGACTAGAGAGTTTTATCTATTTACATTTAAAATCACTGCAGATAATATGGAACTTTCTTCTGTCATTATTCTAAAGTCTTTCTAAGTGTTATATCTTTTTTTCTTTTTGCCCCTCAGTTATTCTGTTAATGCCTACTGTATATTAATTTGACTTCTCAGGTTGTAACATATTGAGCGCCATCTCTTTTCTACCCAGATATATTTTTCATGTTTTCTTTGTGGCCACCTTGGCATTAAAACTTAGTCTAAATATATGCCAATCATATTTGGTTTGAAACCAAATTGACTTCAATAGCATACATGTACACTTTTCCTGTATCACTCTTTCTACCCATCTTTATTGTACTTGTTACCAATTAATCTTTGTATGTTGTGTATCCAAACCTACATATTTATCATTACTTTTTATGCATGTGAATCTTAGCACCTGTAGGAAGTAAGAAGTGGAGTTACATTCCCCATGTACAATACAATAATATTGGTATTTTTAATTACTGAAATGCTTGCCTTTACTGGAAGTCTCTATTCCTTTTGTTGCTTTGAATCACTTTCTTGTGTTCTTTTCTTTCTGTCTGAAGAACTCACTTTAGCATTGCTTGTAGGGGAAGTCTAGAGGTGATGAACTCCTTCAGCTATTGTTTATCTGGGAATGTCTTCATCTTTCCCTCGTTTCTTGTAAAGAATTCCACCACATAGAAAATTCTTGGTTGGCAGTTGCTTTCTTTCATCAATTTAAGTATTTTAACACTTTGCCTTCTTGCGTCCATGGTGTCTGATAAGAAAGTGGCATTCTATCTTACTGGGACTCCCTTGTACATAACACATTGCTTTTCTCTTGCAGCTTTTGATCAGTATGTGAAGGGGTGCTTTTCCCTCATGTTTGTCCTGTTTGGGCTTTTTGGATATGCATATTCACTTATTTTGCTATATTTTTGGAGTTTTCTGTCATCATTTCTTTGAATATGTCTTCTGCCCCTTTATCTCCTTATTCCCATTCTGAGATACTTGTAATGTGTGTATTGGCGTGCTTGAAGGTGTCCTAGAAGTCTCTTAGGCTGTTTCCACTTTTTATAATTCTTTGTCCTGTTTGCTTCTTCTCCTGACTCAATTCAATTGTCCTGTCTTTGAGTTTGCTGATTCTTTCATCTGCCAGCTCCAATCTGCTCTTGAAACCTTCCTGGGAATTTTTTTTTATTTCAGTTGTTTTGGTCTTCAACTCTAGCAGTTCTGTTTGGTTCCTTTTTAACATTTTTATCTCTTTACTAAAGTTCTTATATTTCCCATTCACTGTTTTCCTGAAATCATTTAGCTATTTCTCTGTATTTGCTTTTTCATCTCTTTGAACATATTGAAGATCACTTTTTAAAAATCTTTTCCACTATGGCCACAGTCAGGTCTTTTTCATTGGTGTTTTCTGTATTTTTATCTCATCCTTTGGATGGGTCATTATTTTCTGTTTCTTTGTTTGTCTTGTATTTTTTTTTCTTGCACAGTGCACATTGTAATATTTTAAAATAGGAACCTTGGATTTATCTCTGAGATGTCTGTTTCTGATTTTGTAACTAGCTGGTGATAGGACAGAGATTATCTTGACTATCAGCCTTCCTATCAGGAAGGCCCACCCAAGGCAAATGCAAAGTGCAGGGTCCTCCCTGCCTTCTCTGGGCCTGTGTTTTGTACTGGGCTAGTTGCTTTGGAGTTTCCCTATTTATAGGAGTTTGAATGCCCCTCTACTTCCCTGGAGGCAGAGCCTCTCCCTCTCCCCTGTGTTTAAAGCGGGTAAGCTTTGCCCTAGACCACGGGCCAATTGTATTTTATGCTGCTTTTGCCTGGAGGGAGATTCTGGGAGGAGGGCCCTCTGAGAGGGGTTTCCCAAGTGATCTGATGTCACTAATCAAAAGCTGTGATTGGCAATTGGCCCGTGTCCAGCTCAGATCTTGGGGAAGTGGGTTTTTATGTCCCTTTGTAACTCCCACAAGCTACACTGGGGCTGGACCCCACTGTGGGATGCTGCAAAAGTGGGGAATGGGTGCCGGTAACCACCACACAGAGTGCAATTTACTGGTCTTTACTGTAATTTACCAGCCTCTTCTCCTCTTCTTTGATGCTGTGCAGTGTTCTACCAGAGCCTGGAGTTTTGAAACAGTTGATTCAGAAAGTTCCTGCCTGTTTAATAGTTATTCTGGTGGAGGGACTGTTTCCTGGAGCTTCCTATTCAGTCATCATCCCACAATCCTTTCCAAAGCATCTTTAATTTAGACACCAAAAGAAGAAAGGCACTATATCTAGATTTTATATTTTTCCTGTTACTCTTTCTGTGTAGATTTAGATGTAGAGGTAGAGGGTAGATAGATAGGTCAGTAGATACAGATGGACAAATAGATGATAGAAAGATAGATAGATATAGATAGATGCACAGGATATATACCCACTTATGATGAACAGAATATTTTTGCAAACTTGTGAATATGGAACATTCTCTTAAAACTTTGTGATGAGTCAGATATTTTATCTTTAAAATAGTAAACTCTTGGGCTGAAAGTTAACATCAAAAATTAAAAATCAGTGACCCAGTAGGGGATGCAAAATGCATATATATATATGAGACAAAGGAAAAGTCTCAGACTGATTATAGTTGAAAAAGTTTCATTATGGTTTCCTGCTCTCCCCAGCAGCATGACCCCATGAAGTGTATGATCCCTAAAGATGCCAGTAAGCTGAGTTAGTTATTGATGATAAAGAACATGCACCGGATCCTGAAAGTAGACAGGAGATGGGAAATTTTGGGGATTGGGGAAAAAAATAAAGAAGCTGTAGTCTCAATGCAGAAGCTATGCATGTGGAGGTAATGTAAGATAAAGCTCATTGGCTGATGGGTGGCAGGGGGTGGTGTGGTGTTGGGATGGGGATGGGACACTGGCCATAGAGTCCCCTGAATATTTGTGGCTAAGATATTTGGGCTTCATCTTGAAGGTGGTGGAACTCATTTAATTCTTCATTTGAATTGCCCTCAATCTGGACATAAGTGGTTTGTGCTTTTTAGATGAAAATGTATAGTAGGAATCAAACTTTGAATTTAACAAGGGATTAAAAATGAGATATGTTGTCTACCATGCACTGAATAATATGAAAAGTTGTGCCTGCTGTAAAAGGCAAACATTTCCACATATTTTAGATTTTTTTCAAGGCCTGGCTGTTCATTTCCTGACTCACTTCTTCTTACAATTACACTTACAGCCAGAAAAGAGTGTGATTAACAAGTTTCTAGGCCTTGGATTGCAGAAATACAAAATGTATTTCAGCTCCAGGAAGCTTTGTATTCCAGAAGTAGCAGTGGTGGTGACCATCTACTCACAAAATTCACTGTGATTCAATATATCCATTGCTGGCTTCCAGTTAGTTTCTTAGGTTACGGATGGCTCAAGACTTAGCAAAATGGTGAAGAAATAAGTAATCTTAAGTGGTGTTTATCAAATTTTAATGTTCATATGGATCCTCTGAGGATCTTGTTAAAATGCATTTTCTCACTCAGTAAATCTGGGCAGGTTCTGAGGATCTTCATTTATAACCAATGAGCTCCCAGATGATGCTGGTGCGGCTTGTCCATGGACTGCCTTGGGTAGCAAGGATCTCGGTGGCAGGAGAAGGGACTATACAATGAGAGAAAAGGAGGGAGGGATCGAAAGGGGAGAGTGGTATCAGTGTTGGAGAATTGACATTCCACTCTAGCTTTGTGTGTCTTCTAGATGAATTGCTTAACCCTCAGGAGATTTAAAATGCTCTTCTCAGAAACAGAAACAATACAGGAAAATCTGATCATGCATTGTGATTTAATATAGAACATAGTATTTGAAAAATCTAAAATATATATTTTTAGTGTCTCCAAAAGAATAAGTATTTTTCTGTTCTGTGCCTCAATACAAAGACAAAAGGTTAGGTTTCAACTCTTCTTAATGACATCCAAGCTAGCAGCAATGGTTAAATTATAGAATTTAATACCTTTCCTTGGAGAAAGAGGATTAAAAGAATATTTATCAAAAATGGCAGGTGGAGCTAAACATACACTTGGGGGGAAGTGAGAGAGCAAACGTATCAGCAAGGTTGCCATAGTTTTTAAGAAAAGATTTGATATGACCCATTTCCTATGCTGTGCAATTTTAAACATTTTGAGTGCTGACTACAAATATTTTGCAGTTCTTCAAGTCTCATGTTGAATATACATTTCTGAAAATTAAGCTATATATAAGAAGCTTGAGTACTTTCATTCTTATCCCTATTGGTTTCCTTTTAAAATTAAGGTGAAGTCTGGATGTGTTTTACTCTAAACTTCTCAAGGCATTCGTACTGATTAGCCCATTGAATAAAGTGGCCAGAGATATTTGAAAAGGAATAAAATCTTCTTGGTAAGGGGACTTTTGGGAATAGTTTTTCTCTCTTTGCTTATCTCCTGCTTAGAATTCTGATATTTAGCAGTGAAGTTCTAACAGCACCCTAGTCCTTCATGTTGCCGCACTGTGAGTCAGATGAAATGTAAAATCCTCAAATATTAAAACAGCACCTAATTTTCATGTAATGATTGATCTTAAATAGCCATCATAGCCCTTACAAAAAATACCCAGTCCCGGGCCCTTACAAAAAATACCCAGTCCCGGGCCCGCCCCCGTCCTCCCGCCCCCGTCCTTCCGCCCCCAGGCGCCGCGCATTTCCGGTTCCGCGGCTCTTTGAAGAGCGCCGTGAGCGCGCGTTGGGCCTCCAGGTCCCGGATGGGCCCCGGCACCGCGACGCCCGACAGGCGGGGCCGACGGCTGCCTAGGCGCCGCCATCTTGCCGCCCGCAGCTCTCGCCCGGGCCGGAGCCGGAGGAGGAGGTGGAGGAAGAGGAGCACCTAGAAAAGCACCAAGGATGTGGGAAATAATAAATACCATTGAATGAATGAACAAAGAATATTTCATAAAATGTATTTTCATAGAGAAGAAAGGAAATAACATGCCTTCAGAGCAAGAATTACAGCAACCCAGAAAATGCAGAAAAGAGGAATAAAAGATGAAGAAAAATATTAAGAGGAAGATTTTTTTTTAATGAAAGACATGAACAGGACAGACAAGAAGTAGAAGGACCAATGTGAGATACAAAAGGAAATTGGTCAAACAGTGGGTGTTACTGACCTCTCAGAAACAACTGGAGGATTTCAACCTTGGCTGAGTTGACAAAAACAAGGGACTGGCATTTTTTGTTATATAGCTGTTTGCCCTGGATGAACCAGATGAACTGCCGCCATGCTGATGTACATGAATTAAACATCAGATGACATTTATGATGTAAATTTGCATCTTGAGCCCGTGGCAGAAGAACTGGATCAGCAATGAGTCAGTAAAAAAGAAAGAAGTAGTAAAATAAAAAGGAAAAGCAGAGGAGAAAAGTAGGGCAGATGCAAGGCAAAAACAGATTTGGACCAAAGTCTGTGTGGTTTGGGCAAGGAAAAGAGAGGAAATGAGTGAAAACTGGTCAAACAGAATGGAAGAAGAGTAGCAGATGGGTAGAAAAGTTCTTGCTTGTGCTGGCCCCTCTCTGAAATGTTCTCCTTACCATCCAGGCCTATGATTCTGTCTCTACAAGGTTTGTCATATGCCACCTACTCAGCAGAACTTCTTATCTCCATCAGGAAAAGCTCTCCTCAGTTCATGCCTCTCTTGTCATGCTGTCCATAGTCACCCTTGTAGTATGGGCCCATCTTTGTGTACCCATCCTCCCACATCTGAAGTCCCTCGAGGCAGGGACTTTTGTCTTCCAAGTTGCCTTGTGCTTCATATTTTTTGAAGTGAAAACTTTGGGAATTGAGAAAAAAAGGAAAAGAAAATAACAGAACAGCATAATGATTAAGAGCAGAAGCCTACAAGCCAAATCTGATCTGATCTTTTTTAATAGATTTACATATTGTTTATGGCTGTTTTGGTGCTACTACAGCAGAGTGGATTAGCTTGACAAAGACCGTGTAGTCTGCAAAACCTAAATTATTTATCACATGGTCCTTTATCGAAAAGATCTGCCAACCTCTGGTTAACGGCACGGACTCTGGAGACACGCATATCTGGATATTGTGAGTCCTGGTTTCGTCTCTTAGCACCTGACTTTGGAGAAGTAATCATCTCTCAACGCCTTTTTTTTTGTAAAATGGAATAATAACAGTAGCTACACATTGAGTTGTTGGAAGGATTCACTGGGAAAATCTATGTTAATTCAATATCTGTTGTATATTTAGCTTAGCTCAATTAATGCTAACACTGAACTATGTATGGTATGAAAGTGAGTGATTAGGAGGAATAAAGAGGACAAGGAGGTAGAAAGCTGTTCAGCGGCAGAGCAAATTACGAACACTAGGGAATAAGTAGGAAATTGTGGATAGGCTCAAGATAGAATTGGTAGTAAGTCACTGGCCATAGACTTCTAGGATTCAAGGCATTAATTATGATGTTATTAGTAATAGCTGGCATTGTAGGGAACAATAATTTCTGGATAGTTCATAAAG
This sequence comes from Bradypus variegatus, assembly GCA_004027775.1. Lineage (NCBI taxonomy): Eukaryota > Metazoa > Chordata > Mammalia > Pilosa > Bradypodidae > Bradypus > Bradypus variegatus. Next base: position 8,470 of record PVKY010011628.1, read on the forward strand.
TTATGAACCTAATTCCTTATGATTGCTACCAATCCATTTTTCAATATTATTTTTCATAATATTATTTCAGTTTAGCCCACATTTATTGAGCACCTTTTATGGCCTATATTAAACTCTAATATTACAAAGATTATCAACTATCAATAAGCTGTCAGTATATTAAGGGAATGTGGACATATAAACATCTACTGATTCTACAATGTAGTAAATAGTACCAGCAAAAGATGTACAAAGAGCTAGAGATCTGGAGAGTTGAAGAAAAACTACTCTGAAGAAAAGGCATTTGAGTTGAATATTAAATGACTAGATGAGCACTAGGTAGGTAAAAGGTGGATGAACATTCCAGAAAATGGAGCATCAAAAAGTGACCTAAACATAACATACGCTATGTGAACTTAATGTATGTTATAAGTCAAGCCCTCAATCTTGAGGCTTGCTCTGTAAAACTTACGGTTGTAAAGGGAAGGCTAAGGTCACCTATAATTAAGCCTAGGAGTCACCCCCAGAGAACCTCTTTTATTGCTCAAATATGGACTTTCTCTCTTGAAGCCTAACTCTGCAGATAAATTCATCACCCTCCCCCCAACGTGGGACAGAACCCCCCAGATGAATGAGTCTCTCTGGTGACGTGGAACATGAATTGATGTGGGAATGAGCCTGACCCTGGCATCGAGGGGCTAAGAATGCCTTTTTGACCAAAAGGGGGAAAAGAAAGCCAACAAAATAAGGTTTCATGACTAAGAGATTCAAATAGAGTTGAGAGGCTATCCTGGAAGTTAAGCCTATGCAAGCTTCGGCTAGAGATGCCAAATGACCACAGTGTGATAAGCTCAAGTCAACAGTAGCCCCCAAAACCCTAAAGAATACCCAGATCTGTATCTGAGACTCTATAAAAGTTTCACTCACTAAATTTATTCTTCAGAAACTTAAATCCTCCAGAGAACACCTATGCCAGCTAAGTCCCAACACCCAGAAGCAATAGCCTCTTCAAGAACATCAACTAGATGTGTCCCCCTTTCCCATGATGTCAGCACCCCTTTTCAACATGAACAAATTAGTTTGGTCACAGCCTAGACATCCCTGAAGATCGGGAAAGTGGTCACACTAGAGGAAGGGGTAGCAACAAACAAGATGGAATTTAACAAAGGATTATGAACACTGAATTGCTATATAATTTTCTTCTTCTTAGTTGCTAGGGTATTAGAAGAGCTAGAAGGAAAGAATTGAAATGGTGGAACTGTAACCCATAGCATCCTTTGAAATTTGTTGTATAGCTACTTGTCAAATTGTAATTTGAAAGTCATCACCATTTTAGACATATGTTATATATTTCACAATAAGGAAATAATTGAAACTATAGTAATGTAACTCATAACATTTTTGGAAATTTCCTATATAACTACTTGTTAAATCATATTTTGAAAGGTATTTCTTTTTGCATATATATTATATTTCACAATAAGGAAATAACTGAAACTGTGGGACTGTAACCCACAACATTCTTTGAAATTTGTTCTCTAACTGCTTGTTAAATTGCACTTGAAAAGTTATCATTTCTAAGTATATATGTTATATTCTGCAATAAAAAATGATTTAAAAAATGAAAAAAAACTTAGATGCAACTTTTACAAACAAAGGTGTTTCTCATTTTTCAGAAAATAAATTAGTAACTACTATTTTAAAAATGGAAATAAAATGAGACAGTTCAAATTAAACTAAAATTAATTTTAATTTTGCTCAAAAGCTGATTCCATTGCCTTTTTGCTGTATTAGAAGGTAAATGTGAGAGGAGGTTTCTGAACTTGCAGTTATAGTAACATACATAATTTCAAACATCTAGTTCATTTCAGCTTTTTGTTTGGTAACTAATGCTGAAAACATAGATTTAGCATAGTACATAGTAGCTAACAGATTTTGAAGCTTCATAGTTTCTCTACCCGCCTCCCTCCCCTTTCAATTAATGTAGGATTGTGTCAATAAATTCCAGAACTGTCTCATCATTTCCTTCTTATTCTTCAGAGTCCTTGTTTGGCCAGGACTGAATCTTTATGTTGTCTACATCAGTAAGAAAAATAATATCTAGGCTTAAGCCTTAACGTTGTTTGTTCTGAAACAATTTTTATAAGAATTTTGCTTTTATTCAATTTGTCAGAAGAATTCTAACTGCAGAGGAAAGTAAAATTCCAGCCTTGGATCCAAGTTTTCAATTGAAAAAGTAACGTTGTCTCCCTCCAATCTTCTGCTTCAGAATTGCATCATGATTAAAACAATTTTCTTTTTTATTTTTTTTAGCAGCAAGCTAAATGGTGACTGCAGCATGTCTAGTTGAAAGACATACTAATTGACATGGCCACAAATGTTCTCTAAGTAGAATATCACAAAAGAGATCCCTCTTGTCCAATTGTTCTCAGAAAGCCTTTTCTTTCTGTAAGAAAAAGTGAACATTTTTTTTAAAAAAAAGAGATGAACTTTCCTTTCTTTACTTAATAAATCTCGAAAAGTTGATGGTTCAAGATCCTGACTTTTTCATTGCTAATCATCCTAGAGGTGGGCCAGAATTGTTTCATGATTCTGTGAACATTTTCTGACTGCCAGGAAGACAATATAATGTGGTAGTTAAATGTGCCATTTGGGAACTCAGACCTTGTTTTAAGTCTTACCTTCATTACTTTCTAGCTGTATAACAGTGGGGGAAGAGGCAGCTTTATTAAGTCTCAGTTTACTTTTCTATACGACTGGAGTAATCATATTACCTAACTCACATTGTGAGGATTTATTGGGATAAATTATCTAAAGAACTTAGCAGAGCATTTGGTTCATATGTGTTCAGTAAATATTAGTTATTGTTTTTATTATTAACTAATGCAATGTGATGTAGAAAACAATGAGTCAAAAACAACACGTGTCCTTATCCCTGAACAACACAACCAAACCAGATACAATTCAAAGCATCTTAGACCCTTATTCTGGCCATAGATATGGAAATCTCTTTCAGTCAAAGATTTGCTTGGCATTGACTTGTTTCCCTCTTTCAAAGGTAATGGCCTTGCAATTTCCATGAGAGGTTAACAGGATTGGAATTCTTTAGTGCTGTTAGCAAGTTGTTCTGAGCATATCTGTGGTTTCATTAAGTTTTATGTTGATTGGAAGTGTTGTTGCAACCAGTTCCTTTATTAAAAGAAATATCCTAAATTCTACCAAGGTTAATGGCAATTGGCAGCAATATTGCTTCAATTTTCTGCCTCTGCTCTTAACCACAGATTAGCTTGCACTTTCCCAGGCACATGGATTCACCAAGGTCTAGAAAATCATGTATGCTGAATTTTGCTTGTCAATTCAATGGGTAACCTTAAAGCATGTTTAAGACCTAGATTTAAGTTTAAAGTAAATACACGTTTTAGTAAGTTTACTCCCTTTGTGAATTAACTCATCATTCTTCTCCAAGAGAAAGACATATGT
>PVKY010011629.1:0-11879 GCA_004027775.1 Bradypus variegatus
TCCCTGGCAGATGGGACCTCAGCATGCCACCCACCCAGGCGCTCGGCTGCAGACGCCAAGGCCAAGGCCCCCGCGTCCAGGAAACGCCAGGGCACCCCAAGCTGGGGGCCCAAGCCGGAAGCCGAGTTCTCTAAGGCCTTTGGAATTTAGCCTCCGGAATTCTTTCCCGGGAGCCAAATGACATATATTTAAGGCATGGCAGGAGGGAATAAGCTTATGTGCCTGGGATGGGAAAGTGGGCCTAGCACAGCCTCTCTTCTGAGTTCTGATCCTACTGTGAGAGGGAAATGGCGAGGCCAAGTGCAGAGCATAAACATTACTAATGGAGTAAGGTTAGGGAGTGTGCAAGCCACCTGAAAACGGGGTCTCCCTCCCAGGGGCAGAAGCGCCCGGCCGAGCTGGGCATGGTGGGGCCAGGAGCAGAGGCCCACTGTGGCCTGGGGCGGGCTGGTCTGGGGAAGCAAAGGCCTGCACCACCCCTGACGGCCCCCTTGTGCTGCTGCCGTTTCCTGGGAGGATTCCCGACTCAGCCCCGGGGAGGAGGGGGGGCTGGGCCGAGGGAGGGCGGGAGGAGTCTCTCTAGGGCCTCAGGCGGGTGGGAGCACCCATCTCACCTGTGGGAGGTGGATAGAGGGCCCCTCCCCTTCCCACTCACAGGCTGGAGGCCTGATGCACTCGGGGAGTCCAAGAAGTAGGAGGGACACGGCCCTCGGGACAGCAGGTCCCTAAGGAAAGGAAGCTCACCCTGGAAGTGGCTCGGGAAGCACTCCCAGACCTGCCCTGGACAGCACGACGGACAAGGGGTGTGGCTGGCACAAAGAAACCTGACAGAGAGACGGAGCTTTGGGACTGAACCAGGACAGGACACCTGGGCGATGCCCCTCTAGGGACCGGCCCTCGAGGGCAGCAGCAGACGGCCCAGGAAGGGCACGGCCGGGCGCCCCTGATGGCTGCACCTGGGGGTCACTGCACTCTCGGAAGGTCTGAGACCAGCACGGAGCACGTCCACCTCGGCTGGCGCTGGTGGCTGGAGGAGCAGGTGTGGCCTGGGACCTGGGGACCTGGGGGCATCGGCCTGGGGAGTGCGGGACCAGGTGTCCACAGGAGGGCGCAGGGGAGATGCCCCAAGGGGGACAGGCCAGGGCAGTGTCAGAGGCGGCGTGGCTGTGCCAGGTGCTGGGTGTTGGGAGGGCCTCCAGGTGGGAGTCGTCTCCTCCCAGAGGTGAGCCCCACTGTGGGAAATGGGGTGTTGCCAGCCCCGGAGCTCACTGATTTCACAGCTCTCACATGGGGCAGGCCCAGGGAGAAAGTGTCAGAAAGCCGAAAGGCTGGGAACAGATCACACTGGGGAAAGAGGAAGGGGAAGGAGGAGGAGGAGGGGAGGGAGGAAGGGGGAGATGGAGGAGGGGGAGGCGGCGGATCCAGCTCACAGAATTACTCGACTTGCGGAAGATGGAAGTTAGGACCAGCCCCAGCTGGCTCGGGAAGCAGGTGTCAGGGAGGGACACTGGTGCCTCCTCCTCACTGGGGGAGTTGGCGGGACCGAGAGGTGAGGCTTGGCCGTCAGTGAAGATGTTGCCCATAGGAGGCCTGGGGGACTCAGCACTGGCCCCTCTGGGTCCCTGGGCCCCTGGCTCTCACAGCCTCCCCCTCGGGTCCTGCTTAGGGGTCAGCCCAGGTGACCCCACACCTGAGATGAGGCCTTGGGGCCCCGGGAACCCTGGGACGGAGTCACCACAGCAGCCCGGGGCACAAGGCTGGGCAAGCCTGAGAAATCTGCTGGGGATGTAGGGTTCCAAAAGATGGCACAGGATGGAGACAGTGCAGAAGGCAAGGCCGGGGGCGGAGGGGTGACCTGTCACACGTGGCCCTGCCCTTGGGGAGCAGGCTGCACCACAAGGCCGGGTATGGGGTGTGTGATGATGGGACAAAAGGGCAAAGGGAAACCAGAGGTCAGCAGTAAGTGTGCAGCCCATAACCTCTTCCTGGGAGGGTCCACAGAGCAGAAGGGGTTGTAATGCCTTGTGTGTGGAGAGTGTGGGGGGTGTTTATAAAGGGGGTTGATCCCCCTGAATACAGAGCCCTGTGCCCCAACTTACCACTTACCTGGAGATTTCACCTGCGTCAGGTGTTCAGGTCCCAGGCTGTGAACTGGGAAACCAGCAGGGCCTGGCCCTGGGAGAGAACCCACCAGGAGGTTCTCAGGCTTTCGTGGACATGGCACTGAGCCTTGGCCATTGTCTGGTCCGGCCCAGCAGCAGCAGGGCTCTGTGCAGGACTCCTGGGAGTGGACGACTGACCCCAAGCAGTGTCCCCGAGCTGCATCCCTCGCAGGATAAGGCCACCGCAGCCGTGGGAGGACACCTGGGCTGGAGTGAGAGCCCTCGGGCTGCCACAGGGCAGGAAAGAAATTGGGGGAGGAAGACTTGTGGGTTTTAATTTATCTGGACTTTAATTTACGAGGGGAAGGGGATTTCAATTTGGATTTTAATTTTTCTCTGGAAACACAATAATTGGAAGGTTCATGCTGCCCCGGGGAGGGCAGCGTCCACCTGGATGTTACCTGAACTTGTTGAAGGGTCTCTGAAGACTGGCCGTGGACAGCGGGGCTGGGCCGGGACCCGGAACTGGAGGACGCTGGGTCCCTCTGTGACCTGTTTTTGGAAACTTCTGGATGCACAGCTGAGCTGGCAGTGGTGACCTCAGCAGACACACACAGGGCATAGCGGATTCTCCGAGACCCCCTGTGGTGTGCCCCGGCTCCCAGGTCTGCAGGAGTGTGGGAGGGTCGGAGACCAGGGTCTGGCCTCCCACCAACCCTGCTGACAGGGAGCCCCGTATTTGGAAGTCCTTGGGATTTTGCTAGTGATGTGTCAGCCCAATTTGGCCCCTGTTTGCTCTTACCTAATTAAACCCAGAGAGGGAAGGGGGTTACTGGACTCCCCGCTCTCCACAGGTGTCTGTGGCAAGTGCTGAGGAAGAGAGAAACACAATAGACAAAGGATTTTGTCCCCCTTTCTGTGTGCCTGGGAGCGAGGAGCAGGGAAGGGCTTCCCGGAGGAGGTGGCCCTGCAGCTGGAGAAATGGGCTCTCAGTAGTGTCCCTCAGGGCAGGAGCTCAGAGCTTGCTCTGCAGTGCATGCTGCCTGCGTTCAAATCCTGGCTCTCCTCTGCCAGCTCCATGGGCTTGGAAGAGCTTCTTACCCGCTCTGTGCTTTGCTTTCCCCTTTTGCAATGTGGACCCATGATGACATGTCCTTCCTCCAGCTGCTCTGGGGATGAGGTGAGTTCAAACCTGAAAGCACACGCGGGACCGGCTATGGAAGTGCGAGCTCTTTCTCAAGTTGTTCGCATTTTAAGCAAATTAGATGAAGACAAACTACTAATTTCTTGATTATCTGAACTGGCAATCACTGTTTACCTTCACATGGAAGGGTTTTTCCCCCTCTGTTCATTTTTTTTTAATTAAAAAAGTGGTAACAGTTGATCAAAAGCATATAGAAATTCACACCCCTCCCCAAATGCTTTCCTGTAATGAATCATCGTTCACAAGTTGATTTGTGTCTTGGAGACCTTTTCTTCTATCTGTACAATTAAGAAATGAAATGGTATCAAAATAAAACTGCTGCACTCGTAGGCTTTTGCTCCTTGCAGAGGGCAGATTCCTGGAGCTCATTACTATAATCCACTTCTGTACTTTTAACGGCCTCACGATACTGTTTCCTCATTCAGTCGTTTCCTTAAGCCATTTTTCTTTTTCTCTGTTATTTTTTTCTATAAAAAAACAACATAGCTGTAAACACACTTACACATTAATCTCTAAGCCCTTCATGTTGCTATGGGATAGACCCTTCATAGCAAAATGTCTTGCATTGCTTATATATTGATGCATGTGTCTTCAAATTGCTCTCTGAAAGCATTTTCCAGTTTACACTCCCTCCAAAAATATGCAAGAGGGCCCAATTTCCCACGTCCCTTTGAATAATATCAGTGCTACGGCTTTCTTGGCCCCTGTGAGAGTTTAATAATGATATTTTGTTTTTTAATCTGCATGGGTTAGTTGATGTTGAGGTTGAAATTGGGAGTTCTTATTTTCTTTCTCTGATTTACTTAAAAAGCAAGAAAAATCTTTCTGATGCATTCATTTGAGATTTAATTTGGGGTCACGATCAAGGGAGGGCAGACCCACCTGTCACAGCCTTTCTGGCAGCAGGCACAATCGATGTAAACGTGGGACCCTGGCACAGAACGTGGTACTCCACAATGGAATGTGGGACCTCAGGATGGAATGTGAGACTCTGGCATGGAACATGGGCCCCTGGGATGGAATGTGGGACCCCAGGATGGAATGTGGGACCCCAGGATGGAATGTGGGACCCCGGCATGGTGACCATAGTTCCACTCCCGTGATCGTCCGGCTCAGCTGGTGCACTGTTCTGTGAGGCTGTTTTGTGGCTCTATTAACTTTGAGAGATAGCACAGCCTCCCTGAGCTCCTACCATCAAGATCTCAGCTCAAAAGGAAGCAAGTCCCACCAGAACCTGGGGGGCCTGTCATTTCCAAACAGAGGCTGTTGGCACTTGCACTCAGGGCTTCTGGGGGCCAGGCGTCTTCCTTCCATGCCTTGTTCACCTGACTTGCTCTAAATGGATCTTCACCATTCTGCTCAGATGTGGCATCTTCCAGGAAGCCTTCCTGGCCTTTCCAGAGGGCAGCTATCAGCTGCCGCACCTCCCTAACAACTGCCACGCTGCCCCTCCTGTGTCCCCAGGAGGCTGGTGTCCCATCTGTCTCCCAGCACCTGCCATGGAATTGGAGGGCATGGGAGGGGCTCAATTCATTGTGGGACTGAAATGACATGAGATGGGAATAATTCCAGGTCTAAAGAGGGCTGTGCTGGGCAGTGGGAAAACTCTTTCTCTGAGATGAGTGGGGGGTCACCAGGAAGACTTCAGAGGCCCCGAAGCCCTGGGAACATGAGGGGCCCATGGTCCTAACTTCAAGGGGAGCCCCTTTGCAGAAGAGAGTGGATTCTTTGTAGCCACTTGGGGTGGAGCTGAGCAGGCATCAGGGCCCCAGGTACAGAAGGGGAGAGGGGCAGATCTGCTGGAGGCCCCACAGAGGACTGAGCCGGAACCCTGGAGCCCACTCTGCAGCTCTGCGTGGAAGAGGCTCCCTAGGCCCATTGCAGCCAGGCCAGCCGGGGTGGGAGCCCCTCTGCCTTCCACGCAGGCTCAAGGGGCCCGGAGCTGCAGGCTCCTCTCACCCTTCCAGCCAGTGCCTGGGGCAGCCTGGGCTCTTGGCCCCACACCACGGCCATGTGCCAGCTGCCTGCACGCGGGCACCCTGGAGCAGTGGGCCGGGGGAGCCGGGTACAAGAGGTGGCTCCGCCACTGCATCTGGAGAGCCTTGGGCTTCTCTCACTGCCCCATCCTGCCCTGGGGCCCAGCTACCCTCGCTGCTCACCATAAGTAGGGTTCCAGACATGGTCCCTGCTGGGCCCGACCCTCACGTGTGTACCCTCCAGACAGTGGGAGCTTTGGCCTGGGCCAGGGAACCTGGAGACTCCCAGGCAGGTGGAGCCAGTGCAGCCGGACAGGTCAGAGCCACGCTCGCCATCCTCTGCCCCTTTGCCCGATTCCAGATGCAGCCGGCGTTGGTGCCACATCCTCTCTGCTCTGAGCGCTCCTCGATACAACCTTGCAAATATCACCAGACATCCCTACCTCCACTTCAGGTGGCTGAGCAAAGGAATCGTCACCACATCTTAAATTCTCACCTGGTAGAGTCGGGGCTCGTGATTGTGTTGTTTGCCTCAAAGGAAAAAACATAAACAAAATGTTCCTTTTGACCTCCAGCTGCTGGCTGCATCCTGCTAGAATCCAGAACTCTTGGCTCTTTTGTCACAAAAAAAGCATTTTCCTCAATCGTGCAGGAATGCTGTGTGCACTTCTGTCAAACGTTCACACCTCCCCACCTGCCAGCTTATTCCAGCTGCAAATAAGTGAGCTGTGCTTTGTGAGCGAAATGATGCTGTTTCCCAAATTCAACCTATTCGCTTCTCTGGGGCTTGCCCTTGCACAGTCGCTCTCCCAGCTCGGAGGAGCCTTTGCAAAAACACTTGGTGCAGAAGGATGGCAGGGAGCTGCCTCCGGGCTAAGCTGCTTCACAAGGAAACCAGAAAATGCCTCTGGTAGTGGGAGAGCTCCACTTGCTAATTAACAGGGAGACCAGCCCTGGGTTTGGATTCTCATTAGGATGATTATTCTGTTTCCAGAAGAAAATCAGCTCTGCAGGGCTTCAGGCTCCTACACTGCTGTCCGAGTGTGTGGCTCTGACTCTCTAAGCTGTAGGCGGAGTTTGTAAGTAGGGTGGTTCTGAAAGACTGGGGACAAACTGCCCTTGCTAGCAGCTGATTCTCCCATCACTTGCTCACACTTGATTTATTCTCTTACGCAACAAACACTTGTTGCAAGTCACTATTTGCTGGTCCTCTTTAGGTGACAGCTTTTTTGGTGCCCTTTTATTTCATATTAAATTCACATTATATCCACTGAGAAAATCATAGGATTGTGTAAACAAGAGCCTTGGCGCCCCAGCTTTGAGCACTGACTCTGCCATTTGCTATACAGTGACTTCAGGCAACAGATTAAATTCATGTGACCAGATCCAAACGTCCTCAGTTACCTCAAAGGGGCCTTTTAGCTTTGATTCGTTTGAATCGAAATCGACTGACATATGCTTGCTACGTCTCTTGAGTCTCTTTCAACCTGCGACAGTTCTTCCACTTTTTTGTCAAGGCACCTTTTAAAACCTGTTGCAAGACCAGGCCATTTGACCCAGAGAATGTCTAAGTTTGGCCCACTGCTTCCTTGTAGGTTCATTTAACTTTTTTCTCTAGTCCCCACATTTCCTCTAATATGGTGGCTGGATCCAGCAGCTTGATGAGCCCGAGGTCCGCGTACAGACGCGCACACTTTCTTCTCCATCTCATCAGGAGGCACCTTGTGCAGATGGACGATGGCCAGCCGGCCCACCCACTTCATCCCCTCACCTACGGGTGTAGCATCCATCGACGAGTCCGTCTGAGACCCGCTAGTTCATTGCTGGTTGCAAAGTGGCCATTTTGTCATTCTATCATTCCTTCTGAATTTAGCAGCTTCCCTGTTTCTATGAAGGAAAACTTTTTCTCATTAACTGTTTGGTTACCATGAAAGACACTTTGCACAGGAAATGCAAGCTCAATACTGATGCTTCTCTGTCGCTTGTCTCCAGTTGTCAGAGTAATGAGTTGGACTCTCTAGCAACGACTTGGCCTGCCATCATGAAACTATGAATGACTTTCAGTCAGTATCAGCCATATTCTTTTTGATGCTCAAATTGTCTCGCTTGCCTCCAGGTACCTTTGCTACAGCACAATATTCCCCAGAATTGCCTTGCATAGTACTTGTCTGAGAATGGGATTTGGCCATTTTCCCTGCAAATCCCTGATTCCTTTTCCTGGGAAATTGTGTTTAGAAGACATAATCCAGGTACAAAGCTGTTCATTGCTTTGGATTCTCAGTGCTTCTGAGCATTTCAAGAGGACCAAACTGGGAAACACAGATAAGATAAATTTTTTTCAAAGAGGAATGAATCATTAGTATGTACTGATATTTCCATTTCAGATTTCTGATTACTGGGTTTTTCCTTGACTTCTCTGGTGCTATATTTGCATCTTTTTTGTGTTATGCTGGAAGTTTTGGCTCCAGTGACATTAATATAATTATTATTTGCCTTATAACAAAAATATATGTATGATACATTCAAAATGACAATATTACTTTTAATAATAAGATCTCTGAATGTAGTTCGTTTGTACTTAAGATACATTCAACTAGGGGAGTATAGTTGAAATACTGAATTTAAAGTCAATTATAATAATTTTTTTTCTGTGTCTTTATGGAACCAACTTGAAGTGCAATTTATTTCAGTTTAAAAAGCTTCAGGGTTTTATTTTCCTTTAGATTTAATCTCAAATAATTATTTAAAAGAGTGATATGATTGCAAGGTCAAATCTATAAAATCTATAAAATAAGTTGGGTTCAGAGATGTCTCACTCTTCTCTCTCCTCTACCTGCCTTCCCTGTATAACCATTTTAATTCGTTTTTGATGTATTGTTCCATTTGTGTGTTTTTCTATTTTTCAATTTCTACAGAAAAAAATAGCATTTTATAGAACATTTTTCTGTTCTTTGTGCTTTCATTTTCATGTAATAATATGCCCTGGCAATCACTCCCCGTTGTACAGAGGAATCTGTTTATCCCCTTGTGCCCTTGTGTGTGAATGTGTTCCAGAGTCTCTTCCACAAGTCCCCTTCCTGGGCACCTGGGCTGTTTCCACTCTTCTGCTATTATTAATAATTTCTCAACAGTTGATCTTGAGAAGGCACTTGTGAGAGAACTGCACACTCTAACCTCTATTTTAAAATATCCCTGTGCTTGCTGAGTGGTGTCTACACTGGGGCAAATTAGGACCAGGGAGGCCAGGTGCGAGGTTCTCGCTTAATTCCAGGTGAGAGTTGATGGTGGGTGACCAGGGTGGTGGCAGTGGGTACAGAATGTTGGGTCTGGATTTCCATGACACTTAGCAGGAAGTGTCAACCAGCCTGACCACAAGGTAAAAGGATTACCTGTAGGAGAGCAAACCCTTCAAGCATGTCTTGGAGCTGCCATGCACAGGTGTCCACTCCTAGTTTTCTTACTCCTTTGGGTGGCCTTCCAGCCACATGTCCAGGGATGTGCCCTGGGGTTGACACCCGCTTGTCTATCCCTTCCCTCTTCTGAGACCAGACAACGTCCTTTCCTATTTGCTGGTCCCAACCACAGAAGCCCCAGCCAAGGTAAGGGTGGAGACACCTGTTACACCTGAGGAACACAGTCTTCATAGTATTTCGCTCAGTGCTGGACCGCTAAGCTGGGCCCATCTCCTGGTACAGCGGTTCCCCAAGAATGTGGGGAGGCACTTGCCTTAGATCTCCGGGTAGAGAGTTCCCCAAAACACAGGCCGCCCAGCCCAAGGCCCACTCTTGTGCCCGCCCACGGTGGGGACGGCGAGCTGCCCACCCAGACACGCAGGGCTGTTGCTGGGAGGCGGCTGCCCAGCCAGGGGCCCGTGGCTCCCCAGGATGCTGTGGCCAGATCCCAACTGTGTGTTCTGAAGGGAAGTGGGGTGTGAATCCTCTGGCTTGGCCAGGTCAGGAGTGTTCCTTCTGCCCCCTATTTCCTCGGCTGGAAGCAAAGGTCACCAAGGCCCCAGGAACTCACAGCTGCAGAGGAAAGGAGCTGAGTCCCCAGATCCCCAAAACTCCACTGGAAAACCCCCTCTGAATCCCCACATAAGTAAGAACCTTCCGTTTTGTTCAGTCATTGCCATTTGGGGTCTATTCCTTAAGGCTGTTGTGTTACCCTTTCCAATGCTTACTGCCAACATAACCCCAATTTTTAAGACAAAATGTTAAAGGCCACAATTTGCTGTCATAAATGAGAAGGAATTGCTGACGGTTTTTAAAATCACTTTTATACATGGATGAATCCCTTTACAGGATTTAGCCCACTGTACTCCAATTTCTGTGTTTAATTGCCTCCGTGCACACCAGGGCAGGGCTGGACATCTCTGGTCTCCAGCACAGAACATGCACACAGAAGCTGCAGAGAAAAAAGAGGTTTGTGAGACATGAGCAAGTGTTTGCAATTGTCATAATTCACTTCAGCCAAGCTATCTCCTCCCCACAGCTTGGCAGGCAGGGCAGACCCTCTCCCCTAGCAGCTCATCTTGAGAATCAGCCGGCCACAGAGAAACTTGTCCTGTTTTATCACCCCATCCATGCTGTCTGCCCAGCCCGCCCACCGGCCCAGCCCCCCGCCTTTCCTGCGAGCCCTGCTTACCCCTCCCTGTAAACATAAAGCTCTTTTGCTCTTTTCTGTGGGATTGACACTTGCAGGTACTGAGTTCTAAGCATTCTCCCTAATGCAAATGGTCTTTCCAAATGAAGTATCTCCTGATGCAAGTCCAGATTTGTTTTTTATTTAAAAGAATAAGACAGTTTTTATTGAATAGATTATTTTTAGATATAAGTAACATTTAACCTAGGAAAAACAGGTCCCCACCGGGGACAAAGCAGAATCCAAAGTGTAAGGGCTGTGAGCAAACCAGGCAGGGCAAGCCAGTTTCCCAGGCAGGAAACTTCTAGCTCATCGCAATAGAAACATCTTAGGAAAAAAACAGATCTAATGGGGTTCCTTGAAGAGGCCAGAGATGGCTCCGAGACAGAGAACTAGGAGGCCAGCGTGGCACGTGGGGACAAGGGGCCGTGGCCATGTGGGCTGCTTTCAGCGTCACCCTGTACAAGGCAGGACGTGCCACAGGTTTCCAGCCTGCACTGGTTCCATCTGCGCCGGCCTGACCTGCAGCCTGTCCTCTCTCTCTCCCTCTGCCTCGGTCTCGGCCACGGAGGTCAAGATGGGAAAGCTGCGCAGGCACCTGCCTCACCTCTCCCCACTGGCTGTGCCCACGGAAGGACCCTGGCTGGGGTCGTGACAGCCCCTTCCTGGGAGCCATGGTAAGGGGGCCTGGGGATGCTGCCCTAGGGGCCCTGGCTCCTGGGATTTCCCTGTTCTCACCACCCCAGGCAGCCCAGAGCAGGGCCTCGGTCAGAGCCTGGGGAAGGCAGGACCTGGATGTTCCCGTGAGAAGGCAGAGCTCCAGGGACAGTAAATGAATTGCACTGGGTCTCGGAGGCAAAGTCGAGCTCAGCCTAGGTCTCCATAAACACACGCATAAAGCCAGGGAGCAGAAGGCCATGCTCACGCTGGCTGCGTGTTGGCTGCTTCCGGACGCTCTCCTAAGGGTGCCCTGTGTAGCTGCTCGCTGCATCCTCGCCAGCCCTAGGGGCAGGTGCGGCTTTCATTCCCCTTTTATGAAAGGGGAAACTGAGTCCAGCAGGTGCTGAGCCTTTCCGGAGCATGTGACCTGGGAGTCTCCACCTGACTGGCACCCCATTGCCTGCATCCCGGTGGTCGGGGACAAGCCTGTGCGTCATCTCAGGGGACATTTGAGGTGGTGCTGGGGGGGTCTTGGCTGGCTACGCTCCCAGACTTGCAACTTGTGAGAAAGCAAAGCTGGGGCCCCAGGGGCACTGGTCTGTGGTTGATGTGCCTTTGGAGATGCTTTCGAGGTCCAGGCATCAAGCAGCAACATGGGCTTGCATGGCCGCCCTCCCTCTCTGCCATCTTAGCAGCAACCCGTGTCTTCCTGCTCAGAGAGCTGCCAGCCCCACTCGCTCCATCCCCTTGTGGTGCAGGGCTCCCCGGACATGCCTCCCCACAGCCACGCGCCAGTCCAGGGCTGGCCACTGGGGTTAGGGAGGAGGATGGAGGCCTTGGGGCCCATGGAGAAAGACCCAACCCAGGAGTCGGGCCTGTGGGCAGCACATCACTCGCCATGAGGCAGTTGGATGAGTTGGGCCTTGTTGCCTCCTGCCAGAGGCTGTGCCTGGGAATTGAGCATTCCCCTTACACCTCCTTGATAATGAGAAGTCGCAGGCCATTGAGAGGTTAAAAGTTCAAGCGAACTGTGGTTGAGCAAGCAGCCAACAGATGTCCCTGCTATTGCAATTGTGGTTTGCCTTTGGGCGTGGGTATGCAGAGCTTCCTGAAGCAATGTGCGAAAGTGTTTCCAAAACTTACTTAACTTCTGATAAACAAGTGAAAAACAAGTCTGACCTGGGTTTGACCCTGCAGTTAGAGGGAAGTACTGAGGGTATAAAAGAGCATGTAATAAAGCAAGCTCAGAGGCAGAGGCAGAGGCAGAGAGAGAGAGAGAGCTCCGAGCCCTGAGTG
>PVKY010011630.1:0-11927 GCA_004027775.1 Bradypus variegatus
ACTATGATCCCGGGTGCAGCTTTTCAAAAAGAAAAACAACAAGCAAACAAACATTATTTGTGCATCATTTGACTTTTCAGCTTCGACTGCACTCTCAGCTTTGCCAGATACAGAATATGGTGGAAAGCAGATGGTTCCTGAAGCTACTAAATGAAACAATGCTTATATTAAAATAAGGCAAGTTTGTTAATTTTTTTTCTATTTTTCTTGAGGTCTTTATATATATATCACTAAGGCTTTCTTTTTCATTCTGAGAAAGTGTGTCCTTCATCACTTAAAAACTAATGAAGTGAGAAAAATCATATAGGGACCAACACAATCTCAGCATTGTTACACATCATCCCCTATTTACAAGTCCTCTATAAGGTTATATTCATCAAAAAACATACACTGTAACAAAAAAGACTGAATTATAATATATTTTACATTTTTTTGATGCTCTTTGGCTATAAACTTGGGTGTCAGTCTGCAGAGTACACTTATAAGCTCTAGGCAAATCAGACACTGATTTGATTGCTTAGATGGTTTAGACTGGTCTAAGCAATGTCATCTACCAAAGGTGATTTTATGAGGATTAAATGAGATAATTAGTGTGAAAATGACAGCACTGCTCCCTGGCATATAGTGGACACTCAAAATATTAGTTCCTTTCTCTCCTTGACCTAAATAGTCTAACTTCCAACTTTATATATCCAATGTGAAAATTGTTTTTTGTTTTGCTTTTTGTTAGCTTTGGTTTTGGTTATATATGCACATATACATATATATATATACATATATATGTGTATATATACATATATATGTGTATATGTGTATATGTGTATATAGGTGTATATATACATATACATATATATGTGTATATATGTGTATATATGCATATACATACATATATAATACTTTCCCCCAAATAAAAAGAAAATAAATAAAAATATGGATAAAACTGAGAAAATTATCTAAATGAATAATATATAATAAAAGCAAATTTGACTTACATGCTTCTGACAATTTACCCCAAATTCCAGGCATATATTAAAGATAATATTTTAGAGTACTACAGATGATGGAAAAAGGAGATAAAAACAGAAGTTAAATAAAAATGGAGAAAGGACTCTGAGGAAATAACAAATGTGATCAATAGATCACATTTTCAAATTTTTTGTTGATATTTTTATCCACTTGTCCCAGGGAAACATCAAACTTAAAATACAACTTCAAAATAACATATAAACCACAATAAAAATAAAAAACTTGGCCTAAAATAAACAGTTTTCTGTATTTGCTTCCCTGTATCTATTAAGATACACTCATTCTTTCTTTCAACCAGGCTGAAAACGTTCATGTTTCCTTTCTCCCCATTTTCCAAAATGAATTTATTACTAAGTCCCATTAATTCTACCACAGAAATATGTCTCATACCCTTCACTCCTTTTTCATTTCTCTCTGGTCCATCCTAACCATGGTTACTAGACTTAAGAACAAACAACAATTCTTTAAGCGAGTTAACTTCTTGCTCAAACAATAGCTTCCAAAGATCTCTATTTAAAAAGTCCAACTCAGCTTGGCCTTAACGTCTTTCTGCCCCATTTCCATCAATATTTCCATAATTGAGTCCAAAGACTCACCTTTCAATCCCTTAACTCGATTAAACTAGATTATTTCTATCCTCTGCTCATTTTTCTCCTTTCCTATAATCTGTTGACACGTGTTTACCTCCCCGAATTATTTTCTCCTTTTACTCACACCATGTTGAAGCCCTCTGTGTCTCAGGGAATATTAACTTGGTGTCCTGGCTAAGAGGCTAGGCTATGGAAATGTCCTGAATTCAATTACTTGTTTGCTAGTTGGGCAACCTTAGATAGTAAACTCCCTATGCCTCATAGCACTCAAGTATAAAAAGTGAGTAATAATAAGAAAATAATTAAAGGGTCTTTGTATGTATAAGAAAGCTGCTTATAATAGAGCCTGGCAACTAGTAAATACAACCAGTTTATCTCTTTTCTAGGTTCTGAAATCCTAAGGACTGATTTAGACCATTTAGTTTTTAATTAATTATATGATATATTTTGCCATTTTACAACATTTGGTTGAGCAGTTATTGATCTCTCATATGCTTATTTGGCTTTTGAAATTTATATTTTTTTGTCTTCTCAAAAATTTTAAGCATCAACACAATCCCCTCCAACATACACACAAAATTATCAGACAAATTGCATTATACATTCAAAAGTAGACACTGAAGTAGAAGCCAGAAAATCTGACTAGATAAATATTAACTATGAATGATATAGAGAAATCATATAATCCTCTGTGTCAATTTCTTCATCTGTAAAATAACTCCAATAATACTTTGAAGTCAAGATGATCATAAATTATAAGGCTATTGAAAGCATTTTGAACAAGTGCTCTCTCCTATTTGAAGGTTCTGGCATTCTGGCATTCTGGCATTATATTCATTGTAGGAGCTCAACAAGTGTTCATTAATTGATTACCGAGCAAATGGAACAGAATTTAAATACCAGTTACTTTGAGATAAAACAAGTTAGATTAATTCTTTTTTTAAATGTATGCAGTAGTTATGTGTTCAGAGAATTAAATTAAGAGTTTGGAGATCTGAGCTCTAGTCATTAACCCTTCTACTTTTCTATTGATCTTCGGTAAGTTACTCGTTCAAATTGTGTGTCCATACTAAACCATACACCTTGGAGTTGGCCCACAGAAAGGATTTTTGATACAAAAAAGTCCCCCATTCCTCAACACCCTTTACTGCCATCTTCTGGAAAACTGTGAAAACAAATATATAAACTATAACTATGAATAGTGCCCCCTAAAGTTGTTCATCACACAACCTATACAACCTTACACAACCGTTCTTAGTAATGGTAAGTAATGAGGTGTTTGGGACACAGCAGGCATTTATTAATTGCTTAATGAATGAGTAAATGATGACTGAGTCAACCTCAACAATGAATTTGATCATTTCTGTCCCTTCAGTATTTTTTTTCTAATCACAGAGCAGCTTATGAAATTTTTTAAATATTGGCTAAATTTCTTAAGCCACAGATAGTTTTATCTATTGCATGCAATAAAAATATAAACAATGTCTAGCACAGTAAGGCTGACATTTCACAAAGTATCTAGATGCATCTATTATCACAATTGTTCCTCAAGGCTTCAGGTGAAGCAAGGTCAACCAGTCATTATTTTTATACCATATTTTCAAAAAAGCAACTAGTAGCTCCTATCTTAGAGGTTAAGTTTCTTCTTCAAGGTTAAGAGACCCTTAGTGGCAAGGCAGGAAAGTCAAACCTAGTTTTTGTTTGTTTATTCCAATCCAATGCAATTTTTCCTTTCTGTGCTAGTTCTAACAAGCAAAATGCATCCAATAAAATTTTGATCACTTCACCTTAAGTTCTTCAAACATTCATTTATGCTCATAAATACTCTCAAAATTCCCATCATACCTCTTATTCTTTGAATACAGCTAAGTTTTTTTTTTCATTATGCTATGGCTTTCTATAAGGTCTTGTAGTGTTTCATGAATTGCTAGTGCCACAAGTGAATATGTGAAACAAGGAAGTACACTGATAGTTACTGGGGAGCAACCTCATTATTATGACAATTTCAAATAGTGAAAAGTTATTAAAATAGTTTAAAGGGTGCCATATGGAAGTACTTTTATTTGCTGAAAAATTACAAATAACTTGGCTCCAAGAAATAACAGGAATATTACTTTTAATAAAAGTACAAAAACATTGGTTGCATCCTAAAGTGTTCTCATATCATGCAGTGTAGAAAATTAAAGCTAATTTACAATATTTTAAATGGGCCTATTCTCAGTATAATTGGTATAAATGACACAAGGAATTTAGAGTGTAGGCCAATCAAAATTGAAAAGAAATGTTCTTCCCCTTAGGAGAGAATAAAAATATTAAATTACTTCTTTCATATACCAACACACAGAGGATTAATCTTGTTTTGGACCAAAAACAAAACAATTCAGACTAGCTCCGCCACTTATCGAACACATTTCTTCATGCTCTCAAAAGTTCACTGCTATGAGAGTTGACCCTGAAAAGAGATAAATTAAAAATGATTTTCCAAATGTCAAAAGCCAGAGAAGCCAGCAGGACTAGCTCCAGGGTCTTCACATTGTTGATCTTATCTCTAATCACAAGGAAATGGGCAAAAACAAATTATACTGCTAGGCTTGCTTACTAGCCTCTTTCTCTGTAGCTCAATTCTCTGTTCCATTGTAAACTAGTTTTATTTTTTTTTTAGATAACACCATTTTATTTATAAAATTATATGAAGTTTGAATTTCTTCCTGTACTGAATGAGGTTCTTTTGTTCCATTAATTGGTTCTCTAGTAGGACATTACCTTTGGGAGAACATTAGGTCCCTGTGTCATTGAAAAGACTCATCACACAATTGGTACCCAACAATCAACTTTGCTTTTTGCTCTGTGGGCTCCAATCAGCATTAGAAATTAAAAGGAGAAAATGCTGTGCTTAAGTCCTTTGACACAAACCAAGGAAAGAAATCCTCTGGGTTATTCATTGAAAATAAGGATATTGATTTGCATAGTCTGTGAAAATGAACATACAGTTGATTCAATTGAAACCTTACAAAATGAAGCTGCCATCAAAGAATCAGAGAAGCGTAGATAAAGGATTGTGAGTGACGACACTGTAACAGTCTAGATAGAAGACAGGCTTGTGAGGAACTCTCCTGTCAACCTGAAACTAGGGGACATCCACACAGCTACACTTCTCCAGTGAACTATCATTCCTCTAGAAATAATTACTATAAGCAGATGCCTTTTCTACCTAATTAACTGGGCAATCTCCCACCCCCACCCATGATTTCTGGCATAGATTGTGTTCTAACTATGCTTGCTTGAACTGGATTATAAAAGAAGTGAATAGTTCTGTTCTTATCTTACATTTTAGTACAACATATGTGAACATCCAGCAATGGATGATTATTACTTATGTTCTGATAATTTTTAAAAAGAAGAAATTTATTTTTAAAAATCAGAAAGCTTCAGAAAAGCAACCCATATGTACTGCAGTTTGGGAATTCAAATTTGCAAAGAGCCAAACAGAAAATGCCCTGGGAATCAAAGACTCAAGTTAACACCTGAGAATTATGATGACAAAACCTGTGACCAAGGTTTGAATACCAAGGAAAAATGATGACAAAAGTTACATAATTATAGAATCTCCCTTCTGCTGGCAGTTAAATTCAGACTTGACAATTAAATTCTAACCTTACTTCATTAGATACTGATCTTGCAGTGGAAATGAGAGGCTTTTAAAGCAGTATTTCTGCTATAATAAAAAAGACTCTTGCTACAACAGAACAATAACACTGTGTTGAAAGTTAGAAGCAGAACTATTAGACCTTATTAGCTAATTACAGTATTGGCATCCACTTAAGTTAGTCAGTTTTTCTCTTCTGTCATTTTCTCTTTTTCAACCACTACAGTTCAAAACGTTTTGACTACTTAAAAGGGAATACATCATCGTTACCTTTCCACAGTCTAACTGCACACCACTTCCCAAAACAATAGCTTCAATCATGCTTCATAAAATCCCCATGCAAGTATATTGTTGGAAACATAAATCAGCAAACTGGGATTTTAGTATTTCTAAGGCAAGCCCAGGGATCACTGAACTGACTGGAGGCTTTTCCATGTCCCCATTTACAAAAGAATAAACAAAATTATGAGTTACACAAGATCCTTTTTTTTTTTTCAAACAGTTCCCAGTGGTGTGTCTGATACTCGCTGCTGAATCCTTAATTAGAGAACGAAATACTAGCATACAGGACTTGGACTACCAGATTAACATTGCTGTTTCCAAGCACCTCTGACTTCATTAGGACACAAAGCAAAGAAATACTACGTGAATCTTTTCACAAAAGCTAGGACCCTCTGATATGCAGCTATGACTCTCTGAGTGCTGTAGGTTATGAAACAGTAGTAGAGAAAAATCTGCCTTACAACGATATTTTCCTTCTCCCTGTTCCGTTACAGTGAATAGGGGCTTTCCCTTAGGCACGCTTCAGTCTCAGAGCCCCTCTTTATAACATCTTGTATTCTGAATTATAATGGATCCTCGATAAATTAGCTGAATCACATTTTCAAATATATGCCACATAAGTAGACGCAATATGGTTTGTGTGTACTATTTAAACCTAATGATTGAAACATTCTCAGATTTCCCTGTAATCCCCAAATTCCAATACACTTAGCACCTGCAATGGTAAATTATGAGACTCCACACTGAGACATTTTTTCTTTTTCAAGCCAGTCACAATGTAATCATAAGTCTTCATAAACTTGCTTCTTAGTATGCCCTCATCTTGCTACACACTTTCTACACTTGGTTAATTGCAGTTGTATTCCAACTGCAATTTTCAGGGGCTGCCTCTTAGCATTCAGAAACGTTTGTCTCTATTATAAATACAAACAGCAGCTCTACAAAAATTAAAGCAGCATTTAGTGTACGTTGCCTAAGTGTACGTTGATCTCTGCTATAATAGCAATTAAATTAACTTACTGGGCTAAAACTAGTTTAATATGTACACATCTGCAATTTTGCTAAAATCAAACTAGTACATGCCCTAGGTTATTAAGGAAAAATGAGCAGCACTTCAACCAAGATACTTTACAAACTAAAGTAATATCCCAGTGTTGGCCTCCTGATTTCTGAACATAAAATCTGCATCGAATCGCATTTCACTGGTTACTAACATTGTAGTTTTGGGGAGGAGAAGGGCAAAGAAAGGAAGGCTTCACATCCAAAATGTCAAGCCATGCTGAAAAATGATAGGACTCGGTGAATGTGGAAGAGCAGAAACAACCATTTCTGAACTAAACAATGGAGTTCTACCACCCCCTGCTGGAACAAATGGGCAGCACAGAAAAGGCCAAAAAAAATGCTTAGAATTGAATACAGTGGAGATATTTTAACTTCTCTTGCAATTATTTTTTTCTTAAAAAAATTCAATTCATGCTAAACAAATAATATAACATTCTTAGCAATTATTATATATCATGAATGACTGCTATTTTGTTCTATTTAAAGACTTCCACCAATGCATGTTTTAGCATTTTTTGTCCTCAATTAAATGTCCAAACTTGTCTGGACAGTTGGAAATGCTTCAATTCATTATAAAGATATTTTATGTGAATCTGTATGATCTAAACAAAGCAAGATAAAGTCAGAGCTATCTCTATATAGATCAACAGAGATTGCTTACACAAAATTTTCTCTCAGGTTGTTCCATTAGGATATTTTTTAGAAAGAGATAAAGTCTCTCACCATTTCTGTACAACCCTTCAAAAAACCTTCAAGGTCTAATTACAATCTGCTATTATAAAATTCTTCGATCTTAATGTATTAAACGGGGGATGAAAATGAATGACTGCAACACATCCCCGGTTTTATCCATTTGCTTTCTTACACACAACATCCACGGCCCCTCTCTTAGTTTCCAATAGAAATAAGCCATCACCGTTTACTTCACAGTCAAGAACTGGGTCCTCAGAAAAAGGTGGGATAGAAAAGAGTCTCCAAAAATTTCTTCCACACAAAAGACAGATATTTTGCAAATGAGTTTAACACTGATAGTTTTTGTGGCTTCTGTAAAACATCATCGTGCCCTTTTCTGCTGCAACCTCAGACATTTAATGCACACCAACATACTCATCCAATTTTTGACGAAAATCAGAGACAGCCAAGGTCCTAGAAAAAGAGGCAGTTTGCCTCGACCTCCTGCTCACTGATGCCCATCTCAATTCTCTATACTCTCTTCTCTCATTTAAAGGATTCGAAGGAAACCGATACATTTTTTACGGGCAGCCAAACAAAAAGATGAAAATAATAATACTCAATAATATTAGCGACAATAATAACTGTAACTTTAGTTCTTTCATTTAATTCTTCCTGTGTCTCTCTCCCTACCTCTGTTGCTTGGGTGGAGGGGGAGGGAAAGCAAATGCAATAAAGCACCACACTCCTACCTTGCCCGCTACTGACAAGCAACCCGAGCAGGTAGAAGGAGAGGAGGAGGCTCATGTTCAGGACGTGACACTGGTGGACAGTTCCAAAGTTATTAAGTCCAGCCCTGGAGAGAGAACCTTCCGCTGCCACGGCCGTCTCTGCTAGAGCCGCCGCCGCTTCCGGGTGCCCCGGCCGTCCACAGCCCGCGCGCTCCTCCTCGCAAAGTGACTGCAAGCTCCGCTCCTTGCCGCACTATATCCAGGCAGCAGCGGCGGCCGCCGCGGCGGCAGCAGAGCCGGGCGGGGAGGGAGGCGGGGGCGGGGACGCGGAGAGGGAGGTGCGGCCAAGGCGTATCCCTCCGCGCCGCACGGCGGCGGCCGCACCACAGGCGCGCGGCCCCAGGATTCGTCCGCAGCGGAGCTCCGAGAGGCAGGTTCGGTGCCCGGTGCTGCCAGCTAGAGGCGCCGCCGCTGTTGGCCTGGCACGAATACGCTCGCGGGCAGCGGTCCCACGCTTAGCTTGTCAGCCATCGCGCGCTGAGGGGGGCCGCTGGGTTGAGGAGGGAGGACAGCCCCGAGCTCCCCCATCGCCTCCAGTTCGTGGAAGCGGGCCACTTGAGCTTGTGCTTACGCTGCAGGCGGCCTCTGCGAGCGCGCTGGGCCTGAGCGTGCGCTGGGGGCGGGAGTTCGTGGGGGGTGAGGGGGACTGGATTCCGCAGCGCTCATTCCTCCAAAGGAACTGGGCTGGGGAGGGATTCTCCGTCTCCCCCGGGCTCTCACTCCTGCCCACACCTTCAGCAGCCTGGCGTCTTCCGCGGCCGGCCCGTTCCCACGCTTTCCCCTGCGGCGCGATAGAGGGGCAGCGGTTGACATCTAGCGTCCACACTGCATGTCACCCCGGGCAGTAGCGTCTGGGAGGCTTTAAAGATGCACAGTGTTTGAGAGCAGCTACCTTAAGGAAACGGGGCATGTGGGGAGAAGGCGAGATGTTGGAGGGGCTTCGTTAGACTCGGCGGTATGCGGAGCCACTTAGCTACGTCCTTAGGAAACTGTCAAGTGGCCCCTTGTCACACTCAGCGGGCTCTGCCCAGGGTTTCCAGCGCAAAGTAGTGTACAGGTTCCCGCGAGGGATGCGACGAGGGAGGTCCTAGAAATGTTCAAAACTGAGTTGTGCGAGGATCCTTCCCGTGGCCAGTCGCCCCTCCGCCTGTCAATTGTGATGGGCAGTGGCCAGCACCCAGAACCAACTTACCTCTCCCGAAGGGTGGGGTATATCTGGAAGGGTACGGAAAAGTTTGTCAGGGTGTCAAACGTGGGGCAACAGCTGCAAGAGGCAGAATCAGTGGCCCCACAGCCATTGTCAGTCTCCAGGTCAGAGTGACCGGCTGGGAGATGCAATGAATCCTTTTTCCCATTGGCACATTGCTTTTGGCTCGTCAGGGTGTTCAACTGCCTCACCCCTAAACTCCTTTTCTTTTCAGCCAGGAGGGAAATGAGAGGATAGAAGTATTGTAGAGCTTAGAATCCAGCCCCCACCTGAGGTTTTAATACAGTAGTGGAGGTTCCATTGCCTTCGGAGAGGGCAAAGGGTAAGAACTGACACAATCTAATATGGATAGGGGAGAAATATTCCCTATGTTTTTATCCCCCAGAAGAAAGTTTTGTACAGAAGGTTCATTTACTTGGCTACCTGGGACAAGGTTATTAGGAAGAATGAAAGGGACAGGGAGCAGATATTTGAACACACTTCTTGCTGAACTCCTCAAATCAGTGACTTCCTTAGCTCCTCACAGCTTGAGAAACTCCTTCCCTCTTGATTTTAGAGCAAATCATTTAGGACATTACTTTACCAAAACATTCTTCCTTTACTAAGTTCTGCATAGCAACTGTACTTAACTAAGGTGTGACGATCAGCTTTTCAGGCAAGGCCAGATACAGCACTTTTATAGGTGTGAAAGATAAAAGACTGATTTATTTAAATTGGTCCTTGATTCTTCTAGAGAATCAACAAATTACATGTAGCACACATACAATATTACAGAAGCAGGTTGAAAAGATTCTACCTGTGCCTAATAGCCTCCTCCCTAGAAAGCCTGCAGTTTTTCAGCCTGACCTCAGGAGTGGCCAATGGGTGCTTGTGCACCCACATACATATACACACATACCTGGAAATCAGGCAAATATTCATAAATGGTATCCCTGTTAGAAGTCAGATTGCTTCTGTCCCAGCCAAAAGGTTGAATGAAGCTGGAAGAGAACTCAGCTAGTGCCCTGTGAGTTAATTTAGACATTAAATGTTCTTTAGGCAGAGTTGGGGAGGAAGAGACAGTAGCATTGATCGATTCAACATTAATGAAACTTCTGATTAGAGGAGTGATCACAAGACTGTGTACAAACTACTTTGTGTGTGTGTGTGAGTGTGTGTATGCATGGAAAAACTGAATGAACAAAGTATTGGCACTCAGTTGATCCACCTATGGATCCTGCCCTCAATTTGCTACTAGTTCTGTTGAGATAAGGTATAAACATGATATTTGATCATATAAATCAGGTTGTAAAAATTTCATAACAAAAGTGAAAAACAAACTACTATTGTAGTATGAGGAATGGATAATTTCTGAATAGGGGATTGAGGGAGGGTTCCAGAAGCTTTGGAGAAAGGTTAAGGATTTAGATAAGTAGAAATGTAGGCAGGACAGATAGGAGCTTAAACAAACCTTGGTGGAGCAGCTACAGCAGGAGTGTAGAACAAAAGTCTAATATGATTTTAAAAAAAATTTTAAAAGACAGTATGTAAACTATAAAGGTGGGATAGAGTTGGAAAAGGGATCTAGAACCATGTTATGCTGAAACAATTTCCTATTTACAACCTCTCTGATTGTTAGGTCAGACAGGCCTGGTCAAGAGGAGACAGAATGGAAGTATTATTTTCCTGGGACGTGGGGCCTAATCGTGAGTCATAGGCCTACAGGAAGTTTATCAACAGAGGCTTTCATGGATCTTCTCACTAGGAAGCCTACATTTATGCTGCTCTGAAGTTTCAGTAACGGGGAGGCACATACACACAATTTGCCTCAACTGCCTCTTAGCCAAAGGTAGATGTGCCTCTTCAGGGCTCGATCAGAAGCACATAAATCGCCCATTGCAGTGAAGTCATATATAGCCTCGTATTTGCCTTGGTCAATTCCTCTTCTTAGAACGTTGGTGGTGTGAGGACAACATGTAGAAAAGTTGCCTCTGCCCACTGCCTTCCTCTCCCACTCCAAAAGGCATGCTTTCCAATATACAGGCATCTGGCACTCTTACCAAATGTACCAAAGCTATGAAAATGACTAAGCCGTGTGCATGGCAGAGAATATAAAACATATAGAAATGCATTCTCCCTCCATATGTGACTCATAAAATTTACATTAAGATAATTTGTCATTTTTTCCATCCACCTGAGGAAGTGTTTCAGAAGCTTTGTTGGGGTTTCGTTACTTCATTTATAAAAATTAGAGAAAGTTGAACAGAGCTCAGTAATCTATGAAAAGCTGAGTAGTATGAAATGCCAACAGGACTGAATGTATGGTTAAATGAAAGCAGATAAATTTGTTTTAAAAGAATCAATAAAATGAACATGAAGGAGAAGCAGAGAGATGGAAAACGATAAGGTGCATTATGTGTGGAAATTTTCTTCTCAATGATATTCTGCCTTTTAGAGCTGCTATCTGTTCTTGCAAAAAGTGTGCAGATATACAATCTACACATAGAACCCAAGTGTGTTGGTATGTTGTATGCAGGATTCAAACATCATTTTTACTTGTGTAATTCTGATGTCATTTTTGTTTAATCTGTCTGTTGAAATAATTCATGTGTATTAAGATCATACTATTAGGAAATGGGACATTCATAGGCTATTTATATTTTTAAAATGTT
>PVKY010011631.1:0-11927 GCA_004027775.1 Bradypus variegatus
TCCAGCCCCCCACACTGGCTGCATCTTGGGCTTGTGTGTGGCCCTCCTCACAAGGAAGCTTGCCTGTCCCACTGTGAAAACTGCCCTGTGCCCTCTCACTCAGCACCGTCCGACGGGACCTGCAGCCCGCTGTCCTGTTGGGAGCCCCTCGCCAACTGGCACAAGCGCCCTGGGGCAGAGGCCTGCCAGTCCCAAGCACGGGAGGGTGGGGATGAATCAGGGGCATCCCAATGACCAGGCACGGCTTCTGCCCCATTCCCTCCACCTGAGGCACCGACAGGCGAGAGGAGGCACCGTCACCCCACGTGACCCCAGAGCAGGCGGACAGGGGCTCCAGCAGGCCCCACCCAGGCAGGTGTGCCCACTCACTGTGCAGGTAGTCAGCCAGGTCCCCGCCGTTACAGTACTGCAGGAGAGCAGGGACAAGTCCGTCAGTGGGCCCCCTGCCCAGGCAGCCCCCCCCACCCCGCCCAGGCTGCCCGGCAGGCGGTCTCGGAGCCAGGGGCACGTGGTACCCGAGAGGCCTCCCGGCTGTGTGCTGGCCCCTGGCTGCCCCACAGGGCACTCACCTCCATGACCAGGTAGACAGAATTGGCCATTTCCTGAAATATAAAAAACAGGTGGTCAGAGGGGTGCAGAGGCTCCCCAGCTGACACCCACCTCGGCATCCCTTTGCCCTCCCAGCATGCCGGCGAGGCGGCCAGCAGGCAGCTGTGGCCCGGGGACCAGCAGCCACAGGCCAGGTGACCCTCGGGGAGATGTGGCTGGGCGAGGAGGGTGCTGGCACTGGGGGTGGTTGCTTCATGTCAAGCACATGGGCTTGAGTGACGGGAGCAGCAGCCAGTCAAGTCAGTCTGTTGACAGTGTGGGGGAGGCTGGGATTCCCAGAGAGGGCCTCTGCAGAGGCCTGGGAGCAGGGTGGGCTCCGGAATGTTCCAGGCCTGGGGGCAGAGCCCGGCAGGGTGTGGGGGCCTCAGCTGCCCTGGTTTCTGTCTCGGCCGGGTTGAGCCATCAGGGCTGTTGGCTGTTCGACAGGTGGCGGTGCCTGGAGACTGGAACTGACTGGCAGGGGGCTCCCCTCCCTCTGCCCTCCGGGGAACTGGAGACCACCTGTCCCACCGCAGCACTGTGCCAAGCTGGTGGATGCCAGGGCAGAGCCCGCAGCCTCAGGTCTCCCCCGGCACAGGGGCCGGTGGCCCAGCGGCAGCTCCCGGTGGCCCACACGGGCCCCTCTCTCCTGGACACGGACACCCTGATCCCACCCAGCAGCCCCTGGGGCCCCACCTACCTGCAGGACACAAGCTGCAGGACGCCACCATCCCTCAGCTGTGCCCCCACCCCATTTGGCTGGACAAAGCTGCTGGCCTGGGGCAGCCAGGAGCGGGCAGCAAGAAGGCCACTGGGTGGGCCTGTGGCGCTCACCCCCACACGGCGGCCCCACTCCATGGGGAGGGAGCCACGTCCTCTGTGCCCCTGGGGCCCGACTTCCCGGGCTGGGCCCTGTGGGTACAGAGGGCCAGGGGAACAGGCGGGCATGTGGGAGCCACCCGTACGCAAAGCCCCTGTGTACCCCATCTCCATGGAGCAGGGCATGGTCACAGCAGGGAGACCTCAGGAGCCGCAGCCCCGGCTCGTCTGCAGGATCGCCCCCCACCTATGGGAACCCCGCAGCACCCAGCCAGCTGGTCAAGAGTGGGGTCTGAAGCCAGACCCTCCCCGTGCTCAGTGGCTCTACCCCAGCCTGGACCCCTGAAGGTTCAGACGATAGACAAGAACCCAAAGAACAGTGCACCCCAGGGGACCTGGTGGCAGGGCCACCGAGTCAGCTCACACGGCTGGCTGGAGGCAGGCGCAGAGCCCAGCACGTAGGAGGCTGCCTCACCCTGCCCCCAGGCCACCAAAGTACCCTGCAGAACAGGCCCCCCAAGCCCGTGGGCGTGGCCAGCCCCACTCACCCCACCTGAGCCGGCCCTGCTGGACGCGCCAGAACGTGGCCGAGGACACGGCTGTGGCAGGACGGCCTCCCACAGGAGCAAAGCCACCCACCACTCCCCCGGGGCTGGGCTCTCCCACCAGCTCAGAAAGGCCCAGGAAGGGAGGCCCAGGCCCACCCTCTTTCCCCAGCAGCCACCCTCCCAAGCCCTCCTTCCCCAAGCTGGAAAGCAGAACCTGGGCTGCCCTCTGCACCCACGGCTGCCCTGGTCTGGGAGCTCGGCTGCAGGGGCCAAGGCCACGGACCTGGTACCACCAACCAGCTGGACCGTGTGGGCCCAAGCTGACAGCCCTGTGAAGCAGCAAACATGGCTGCGGTACAGCTGGGGATGGCACAAGCCCCCCTGGAATGCACCGAGTCCATCCACCGCACCCGAGACCCCGCGACTGCTCCTGCAGGGCGGCCCCAACAGCCTGTGTGCACACAACACACAGCGGCCACCAGGAAGCACTGCTGCCCACTCGGGACAGGGCCCGGCACCGCCACCGAGAGGCACCAAGCGTGAGTGCCACGGGGCGCAGATGTGGCCCCATGCCCACTGTCCAAACATGGAGCCCACTGTGCAGGTGCTCAGGGAGCAGGCCTAGATGGAAAACCCAGAGAGAGGCGAGGGGAGCCGCCCGGTCTCAGGCAGCGCTGCCCTCGGGAGGCACGTGGGCTCCCGGGCTGCCAGGTCCCGGTTCTCACCCGGGGTGACAGCGAAGGGGTCCTCGCTCTGCTAAGCACTGGTAATCTGGGTTTTGTCCTTTGGGGCGTAATTATCATACTCCACAACTGAAAAGTAAGGAAAATAAGAACCCAACAACACACCCACCAACCTTGCAAGCAACTTCTGGAACCGCCTGGGCCTGAGGGGACCATTTGAGGACAGATGGAGAAGCTGGTGCTAAGGGGTCTCACAGCTGCCTGCAGCCCACCCGACTCAAGTTCCAGGAAAAGACCATCCCAGGCTGGCAAGGTCACGTCATCCCGCCTCAGCACTATGGGCCTGCTGAGGCCAAGCTGGGGCCAGGCAGCGTCCTGAACGGCTCCCCAAGAGGTTCCGACCCAGGTCTCCAGCAGCTCCGACTCACAGGCAGGTGCCAGGGCGGGTCACGGCGGGCAGCCCAGCGAGGCGTCCAGCTCCAGGAACCAGCCGGACGGCGTGCTGGCCTTGGGAGGGGGCCGTCGGCAAGGCCCAGGGGGCATCACGCCCTCCTCCCAGGGCACCAGTACCTCGCTCCTGGGAAGCTGCCCTCCCAGGGTGCAGACAAGCCCAGGCACCCCACACCTCTCATGGGGGGGCCAAGAGCCCACTGCCCCACCCTCTGGGAGAAGGCCAGGCGCCCCAGGCTCTCCCCCAGGTCTGATGGATGAATCCCAAGGACCCCTCCCAGGCACTCTCACTGCAGCAGACAAGAACCAGCTCAGCGAGAAGCCACCTGGGGGTCACCCGGAGCTCATCAGCAGCAAGAGGCCACTTTCCCTAACATCCAGCAGGAATAGCAAGGTCCCCACGGAACCCGGAGACGGACACAGACCCGGGCACTTCGCCTACAACCTGGGCACAGCCGGCTCCGCCGCCCTGCAATGCAGGTGACCTCTACTTTGATTTCCCGGGTGAGGGAGTACAGGGCCAGGCCACGCAGCTGAAGGGGTGGAGGAGCCCGGAGCAAAGCCAGGCAGTCCAGGAACCATGGTGCCACCCGACCTCAGTAAGAGAAGGACCCATGCCTGCTAGAAACACCCGCTCAGGCCAGGAGGCACCTTTCATAGCTGCATACATGCCAGGAGATGAAGAGCCTCACTGCCAGCACCTGGAGACAGCTGCTAGGTGCCACCTTCCCTCACCGACAAAGGACTCCGGTGAGGACATCCCCGCTGTGGGCAGGAGCCTGGGCCCAGTGGGCCCCACCAAGCACCCTCCGACTGCAGCTCTCCAAGTTACAGGCCCGCAGCCCTCAGCCACGGGCCACACATGGCACAGCCGCACACCAGGGGAGGCCTCCCCACACCCGCAGGCCAGGGTCCCAGAATCCAACCAGGGCTGCTCGGGGACGGGCTGGGCCCGGGAACGCGCGGCAGCTGTCTATGACCACAGCTGCATGCAAGAATGACAGCCGGCCCACAGCACTTCCTGTGCCCAGGCTCTGAACTTATTCTCCTCGGTCCTCACGACCACCGGTGGCAGTAGACATGGTGTCGCAGGTGACACTGGAGGACACTCAGGTCACCATGGCAGAGCCAGGCCTGGGTCCAAGGTGCCCAGCTTCCAAGTCTGGCCTCTGAACCGCTGGGCTCAGAGATGGTAACTGCTGAGGAGCTATCAAGAGGCCAGGTTTTCTGAAGGGAAAATGTATATTTCTCATGTGGAAAGAACAGATACATGTAGTAACAAAAAATCTTCCCCAAAGCATACTTTTTAAGAGATTATAAGACGAAACATGGTACAGGACTATCAGCGCGGAACGATGCGGCAGAGGTACATTCTACGCACCTTGGGAGCCTCTGAGAAGGGAAAGCTGAGGGGACGGAGGGCAGGTCCTCCCCACCTCGCTCCCAGCTGCACTGGGGGATAAGTCACTTCTCATCCAGCTCTCGCCCACGTCTGTCTCAAACACACCTTAGGTTTGCGGAGGCCCAGGGCCCACAGCCCCAGGCCAGCATTGCAAAGACTTCCTACAAGAAGAGGAAGCCGTGCTGCTGCCAACGCAGGAGGAAGTAGGCAGGTACCCACATCCAGGTGTGCGGCCCAGCCAGACAGAGGGACTGGGGGGAGGCCAGGCATGTCCCCTCTCCTGGGACAGGCAGGGCTGCAGTTCCACAGTCCCAAGGGGCATGAGGACTCCCATTGTCTGCTGGTTCCCAGTCCCTGACCCAGGAGATGGCCACGACTCGGTGCATGCCTGACACGTGGGGCTGTGGGAAGCTGGAGGCAGTGCCAGGGTGCCCAGAGGCCCAGCTGGCTCTATACCCTGCACAGTCCTGACAGCAAGCTCCAAAAATGGGGAGAAAGAGGGGAGGGGGAGTGGAGGAGGGAGGGAGGAGGGAGGCAGGAGGAAGAAGGGTGGAGGTGGAGAAAACACCCTGTCTCCCTGCCTGGGTTTCCAGGTATTTGCTGTCACCCTGGACCTGGCCCCCCCACGCCCTCCAGGCACATCATGTCACCTCATGCCACACGACACCACAGCCCCCAAGGCCGCTGCAAAACTCATCAAGGGGAGGGCGGGGGAGCAGGAGGCCACCAAAATACAGAGCACAGCTGGCTGGAGAGTCCCTTCTGCCAGGGCTGCTCCCGTGACCTCAGTAAACAGGTTGCAAAACCATTAGTCAGCACTTCGGCTTGCAGATCTGCCACCTCAGGATGCCGGTCTCTGAGCTGGCACCAGGGTCCCCAGCCCTAACCGGGGCCGAGCTGCACTGCTGGGCCCGGAGGCAGCGCAGGGGACCAGCTGGGCCAAGGTGGCCTCCCCAGCAGCCCGCGCGGCCTGCTCTGCCCCCTGGCCTGGGCGGCGGGCCCGGCCCCGCTGCCGCCAGAAGGAACCTCCTGCGGCCCCTCCCCCGGGGCTGACGCAGGGGTACGGTGGCCAATGCCGGCGGCTTTGGCCCTGTCAACAAACAAACTGCCTGCCCGGACAGGTGGGCCAGGCGGCAGGCTGCCCAGGGCCTGTGCTAAGGACGTGGGACGGCTGGTCAGGGCCACTGGGTCAGATGCCACCGCCAGGGAGGTTCCACCCGCTGCCACCCCATGTTCCACCGCTGGACCACACCGGCACGGAAAAGTCCCAAAACAAAAGACAGCGAGGCCTGGCACAGAGCTGGTCCTGCAACAGGGTTCTGGGATCCCCGTCAGGCCTGAGCTGGGCAGGCCCGAGACACCCCTGTCTACACAGGGCGACGTCCCCTCCTTCCCCCAGAGCTGTCCACTACTCAACGAGGTTGTCAGCCGCCCGGGACCAAACCAGTCAGGGGCCCCGGGGCGGCAACCCCCACCCAGCGGCCCAGGGCCTTACCTGGAAGTCATACAGAGCCACGATGTTCTCGTGCTTCAGTTCCTAGGAGAGGCAGGCTTCTCAGGAGCGGGTCGGGGCTGCGCGGCCCCCTCCCATCGCCCCCCACCCGCCGGCTCACCTTGAGGATTTTGATTTCCTTCCCCAGCAGCGTCTGCGACTTGGCGAGATTCTTCTTATTAATGCATTTCACCGCGACCTCCAGGTCGTGCTTCTGAAAACCAAACGCGGTCTTCAGAGGCCGCGACCCCGGCCCGGCCGGCCACCTCACCCCGGGGCGCGGGGTCCCCGGCCTCACCTCCCGGTGGCGGCCCTTGAAGACCACGGCGAAGGCTCCGTGCCCAATGAGGTCCTTGCGGGAGAACTCGAACTTGCCCACGGCCTCCATGCCGCCGCGGCCGGGGTCCAGGGCGCGGGCCGGGCCGGGGGCGGCGGGGCTCAGGCGCGGGCCGCGGGAGCCCGCGGGGCCGTCGGGGCCGGGAGCATCGTCGGGGCCCCGGCCCGGGCCTGCTAGCGGGGCGGCAGCCGCGGGCCGCGGCCCATGGGGCAGGCCCAGGCCAGGTGACGGGCGCCGGCGGGACGTCGGTGGGGCCCGGAGGCCGTGGGGTCGCGGAGGGCGGGAGGCCCGAGCAGCCGCGACGACTGGGTCGGGGGCGGCGGGGCGGGGTGGCTTGGCCTAGGCTCGGGGTGTCGGGTCCGGCTCGGTGCCCTCGGGCCCGGCGCGGCTGGTCCCGGCCCGGCTCGCTCGGCTGCGGCTGCGGTTCCGACTCCGACTGCGGCCGGGAAACAAAAGAGCCGCGGCGCCCGGGCCTCCGAGCCCGAGACGCCCGCGCAGCCGCACTGCGCGCCCGACCCCGGCGGGGCTGGGGCTGGGGGGGCGGGGCCTGGCGGGGGTGGCCACGGCTGGCTTGGCCTGGAGGGGCGGGGCCTGATAGGGACTAAGCGCGGCCTGGAGGGGCGGGGCCTCATAGGGACGAGGCGCGGCCTGGAGGGGCGGGGCCTCATAGGGACTAGGTCCGGGAGGGCTGATAAGGTCAGCGAGGCTTGGCGGGGGCGGGGCATGGAGGGGCGGGGCCTGGATGGGCGAGGGGCGGGGCCTGGATGGGCGAGGGGCGGGGTCTGGAACGGGCCCACCCCCCGGGCGGGGGCGTGAGCCGGCTACGCGTCCCCCTGGCGGGCTTTCTCCCGCTGCAGACCTGCTGCATGTCCTTTATCTAAACAGGCCCCGAGGGCCGGCAACTAGATAGAATTAATTTTAGGAAAAGTACGCGGCGTTAGACAGAGGCTGTGCTTTTGAAATGCAGTCCATCATGCCAAGTTGCCGGCCAAAAAGATTGCACCAAAACCGAAGAAACAGCCCATAACTTTTACTCAGAAAATTAAGTAAACGATGGAGCATCCATTGTATGGAATAACACACAGCTATTCAGTGAGTGAAGTACAGACATTTGCTCAGGTGTAAAGTCCTCCAAGGTTTATAGCTGCAAGCAAGGTGCAGGGCAGTGTTCTGTGCCACCACTTGTCATTTTACAAAAGGCATGGGAGGCCCTGTGTGTGCAGGCATGAATGATAGTTTATAATTCTAATAGCAGCTAAGCCACTGCTCACCATATGCCAGGCAGTGTTCTTTACATAGATTAACTCATTCATTCCTTGCAGGGAGTCTATGAGGGACGTGCTATTATATTCCCATAGCGCAAATGAGAATATCGAGGCTCAGAGAAGTTAAGCAATGTGCCCGAGTTCACACAGCGTAAGCAGCAGGATGTTAGCAGAGACAAGAAACCACACACAGTACCTGCTTCGGGAGAGGCAGGCAGGACCCAGCCCCAGCCTGTTCCCTGCACACCTGGAGTAGCAGTCTGAATTGCTTTTTCTGTGTGAGTATTGCTTTTCAAATGCCTGATTCTAAACCATCCTTGCCCCCCACCCACCCAGCCTTCAGTGGTCATCCTGCAGCACTGCGCCCTCCCGCGGGGAACATGCAGTTCCGACCCACAGGGTCTCAGGCCAGGTCCTGCCCACTGTCCACAGGAGCTGCCTGGCTGCGGGCCTGCTGCTGCTCCGAGGGGAACCCCATGCAGCTGCTCCAGCAGCCCTGCCCCAGCACCCCAATTCCACCCTCCGGGCCCCAGATCCCATGGGCTCCCCTCCCCTGGACTCACCGCAGAGGCCACTGCAGCTGGAAGGGACAGGTGTCCACCATGCTGGTTTTACAAATGCAGAGAGTTGCTGGTGCCACGGCAGGCTTAGGGCTCACCCGCAATGCATTCACCCCTCTGTCACTCAACACGCATTTGAGGGGGGCTCCTGAGTGCCCACGATATGGAGAGCCAGGTCTGGAGTCAGCACGGTCAGAAAGGGAAAGTCCCTCCCTGCCTTCATGAGGCTCCCAGTTCAGTGGTCGGGGGCAGGGGGTGACTGAATAGAGACTCACTGCTCCACCAGGCATGACCGCAACTGAGGACAGTGCTGAGAAGAGGAGGGGACCACAGGCAGTGTAGGGTGACTGTGACCGGGCCTCAGGCCAGGGCCAAGAGACCCCCTGCGCTCAGGCAGAGGACAAGGAAGCCATGGGAGGGCTGGGACAGGCCACTGGGGTTGCAGAGGGAGGGAGGACAGGGGGTGGGGGCAGCACTCGGGGGAAGTGACTCCTCAGGCCATGTCCAGCCCAGGAGGCAGCTTCCAGCTGTAACCCCTTTGACAGAAGCTGAGGACCCACCAAAGGCACCAGCAGTGGAGAAGGAGCAGCTCCGGGTTTGCAGCGGCCCGTCTGGGCCCTGAGTCCCCGTGGTCACCAGGACACTTCTCCCGCACCCAGCCCAGGGCCCCAGTACAGGGAGGGAAGCTGCTGAAAGGAGGTGGAATGAGGAGAAAAGCCCTTCCCCAGCTCTGCCTGCACCCAGCCCAGGCCAAAGCCCAGCACCTTCCTGCGGGTTCTCCCACCGCCGGACTGGGCTCCAGGCTGGCACCTCGTTCCCCAAGTGGAATGCAAGTAGCTGACTGTTTGTTCTCAAGGGGCAGGGGCCACCCCCTGGCACCTTAGGCTGAGACCTCGGGGTCTCTGATCGGTTGCTCTGTCTGCCACGGGTGCCGCAGGGGCCGGGGGTGGGGCTTCTGTGCCTCACATATTCTGATACCGCTGGGATGTAAATGGTGTCAGGGTCTAATTTGCAGAGTAAAAAGCATAATATAGAAAGGACACAGGTCAGAGTTTTACTTAACTCCCTCACGAGGGAGCCGGTGGGATAAAAGCAGTGGTTCACCGGAGAAGGGGGGGAACAGAGCATTTACAGAGAGCTGGGAAAACGAAGACTGTTAGAATAAGATCAGCAGGGCAAATAGGAGCCCTGGGCATCGTGGGTGGGGGTGTAGAATGGTGGTTCTTCGGACAGTTAAACATGGAGTTACCGTTTGTTCTGGCAACTCTACTGCTAGAACTGAAAACGGGGACTCAAGCATTGCACACTGATATTCACAGCAAGATTGTTCACAATTGCCAAAAGGTAGATGCAGCCCAAGTGTCCATCAACAGATGAATGGGTGAAGAAAACGTAGTGCACGCACAGAACAGACTATCGTTCAGCCGTAAAAGGGAATGAAGTTCTGATGTGCGCGACAACGCGGATGAAACTTGAAGACACCGTGCTGAGTGAAAGAAGCCAGACAAACAAGACAAATATCATATGACCTCACTGATAGAAATAATTAGAATAAGCAAACTCACCGAGCCTGAAACTAGAGTACAGGTCACCAGGGGCTGGGGTGGAGAGAGGGGACCAATGCTTAACTGGCACCGTCTGTGTTGGTGATGGATGCTGGCGATGGTGACGCAGCACGGCGGGCGTAATCACCCTCAGGGAACTGCATGTTAGACAGTGGCTAAGACGGGAACCTGGGTAGCGTACAGTTGCCACCATAAACATTAAACAGAAGTTCTGGGCCTTAACTCGGAGGCTCCACTATTGATCACTTGTCAGTGGAAAGCCAAGTAGTCCTCAGGCCAAATCTGGCCCCGCCTGTGTTTGTAAACAAAGTTTCCTTGGAACGCAGCCATGGGCCTTTGCTAACTTACTCACGTGGCCCTACACCTGCGGGGTTGAGGCGCTGCCACCCAGAGGTGTGTCCCCAGAGCTGACAACATTCACCATCTGGCGCTCTGCAGTGTCCTGCCCTACCCGGGGATAGGGCTCCCCCACCAGCCCCCCCGGAAGAAGCAGTTTGCCGCCTGCGCCCGGAGAGTGCCCCCCTCCAGCCCGCCGCCCCCACCCTAATCTCCTCTTTGTTCTCCTCCTCCGAGCCCAGGTCCAGGAATCGCAGAAGCTGGAGGGATTTTGTTTGAACAACAGGAGAGGCCGGCCTGCGGGATAAGAAAAGGGGATCCCTGACCACCCTGCCGGCCAGGCCCCGCCGCGCAGGCACAGAGGGCGGCGGGTGCCCCAAGGCTGGGCCTTGACCGCCGCGTGTTGGCGGCGGCACCCCTCACCACGCGCGAGGGCCCGGGAGAAGGTAAGGGGGCGGCCGCGGGATCCCCCGCAGGCGGGAAGCCGCACGCTGGCCTCCACCGATCCGTGGTCGCTGTGCGGGAGGATGGGCTGGGGCTGGGGGGACTTCGGGGTCTACGTGGCCTAGGGTGATGGGTGCCAGGCTCACGCATTCCTCAAAACCCTTGAACTGCACTCAGAATGCGTGCGTCTATTGTAGATAAAGCGTCCCTGCACAAAGCTAATTTTAAAAAGAAAAATGAAGTGTTGATCCAGGCTACAACGTGCTAGAGCCTCGGAAACATCCTGCGATGTGGAAGGCTCAAGGTGCAAAAGACCCCGATGTCAGCTTCCAGCTCCCCGAAAGATGCAGATGGGCCCATCCGAGAGAGCAGCTAGCCGGGGCTGGGCAGGGGGCGCGGGGTGGGGCTGGCTGCAGAGGGGGTTCAGGGTTCTTTGGGGGATGACGAGCCTGTCTTGGAAGCTGATAGCGGTGGTGGTTGTGCAACACCGTGCGTGTACTACATGCCACTTGAAAATGACTCGCCTGATGTCATGTGATAGGAGGAGGTGGGACCCAGGGGGCCTACAAGCTTTGGCTCGAGTTCCTTCCGTGGAGGACTGTTGCTTTAGCAGGTGGCCCCCTCAACCCCGGTGCCCAAGGCAGCTGCGCCTGGTGGAAAGTGTGGGCAGCATGCTCTAAAACGGATGTCCTCAGTCGAAAGCAAAGGAGGGGGGGCACTCCAAGGCTCCTGGAGGGCCCCCAGCTGGGCTGACGGGGGTGGGGGGTGGGGAGCAGAGAGAGCCCTGCTCACTCTTGGTCCAGGACCCCGGCGTTTCTCCAGCATCTGTCCAGCCCTGGAGGGGGCCGGACCTTGGGCTTCAGTGAGGTCCCCACCCTGGCCAAACTGGTTCCTACCAAAGTAATTAGTGAGGAGCCTCTGCAGGTAGCTGGTGACTCAGCTGGGCACAGAGGAGCTAGCCAGGTCCATGGGTGACAGTCACGTGCCAAGAGGGACATCCCACAGGCATGCGGGGCATGGCAGTGACCAGATGACACCCTCCTGCCAGGGAACCCCAGCCTGGCCTGCAGCCCCCAACGCAGCAGCCCTGGCTCCCTCTCCCTCCCCCAGTTCCATCCTCAGGCCCCACCAGTATGCGCCGCCCCTACCCCTCGCCAGGGCCACCTGTGAAGGACAATCCAAAATGAAGAAGGAAAATATCTGTATTTTCCCTGGCCCAAAAATAGAAAAGACTGCTCTTCTTCCCTTTTCAGAACTCGTTCTTTAGAAAACTTGTCATTATAAATCTCCCGTGCCCCTTTAAGGTGGGCGTAAGTCTTTTTGAAAGCTAAATAGGCCTCGTGCTGGCTGTACAACCGAGGAATGTCCTTCTTCTCTGGAGGCCCTGGGACCATCTCCTGAAAGGTAAACATCCAGGCAGCTGGGGCCGCATCTCCCG
>PVKY010011632.1:0-11935 GCA_004027775.1 Bradypus variegatus
TTCTAACCCAGCTCAGGGCTCTTTCCACTACAAAACTACATTTAAGGAAGGAGCAGATATAAGGAGAGGCTGGAATCACTTGTACAGCCTGTGTTCCCTGACCTTCGTTGTCAGGCAATAAGTATCATTTTATTTATTTATTGTCTAAACCTGGGTCTTTAATGCTCACCTCACCCAATCATAATCTCTGTGTGCTGAGTCCAACCCATTTGCTCCACTTTACCATTCATTCCCCTGCCACTTCATCTCACCCTTTGGCATCCTGCCACAACTACCTTCACTGCTTTCATTTCCACAGCGGCTCTGCTTACCCAAGCCCCTGACTCTCCTTCAGGCCTTTTCTGACACTCCATCACCTGGTGGCCATTCCCACAATTGCATGGGGCCAGAGGGGCAGGTGTGCAGGGGAGATCTGGCCACAGCTGGTGGATGCCTCGGGGGAAGCTGGGAGCACCGCGGGGCAGATACAGCAGGACCCTGTAAATCTGCCTATCCAAAGACTCCTGTCCTGACTCCTCCGTGGGTGAGCCAGTTCCGAGATAGCACCAAACGCAGTACAGGCCTGGAGATTTTTAATGCGCATACAGAGTTTGGATTTAAGACACAAGGATGGGCTAGAGGGGGTTTCTCAGGAATCAATCACCTGAGAGACCCCCAAGAGGAAGGTATCTCTCACCACGATGTCTCTGTCTTCATCAGACATCACCTTGCAGCCGGGCTCTCTGCCTCTCTCTGACAGGAATCACAGCATCTGTGTCTTCCTGCTGATGGGGCCACCTCAGTTCAGACTCACGCTTGGTTTTAGGGCACTGTGGGAAGCTGGCAGGTATGCCCTGGGGGCTGGGGCATCTGCTCTCAGGCTCCAAAAGGCCGTGGACATTTGGAAGGAGACGTTTGGATTCAGAGAAGTCAGTGCTCAGGGAGGCTGGCTGGTTCCTGGCCTGGACTCGGCTTCCCACCTTCTCTTGCCTACCCCCCCCCAACACCTGTGACTGGCCCCAGAGCCCAGGACTCACCTAGTAGAGCACATCTTCAAAATCCAGTTGCAAGTAGCGGAGCAGGCGGGGTGGCAGGGGAAGGCGGGGCAGGGCATGGGGCAGGTAACCAGCCAGGTGAGAGCGGAGCGCACAGCGGCTCAGATGCTGCAGCGATCTTGGCTGCCTCACCAAGGCGAAGAGGGAGGAATAGAAACGGTGGTGCTTCTGGGGACAGAATGGCATGGGGCTCAGCAAGAGGCAGTCTTCGGGAAGCGGCACCCACTCAAGGGGGATTTGTGATTGGTGGGGTGTCTATAGGAATATCTGGGGTGTCCACTGTGAGTTTTCTTCTCTTGGGGTATGGGATGGTCTCTGGGTAATTTCTTTGGGGAGTGGGGGAGTGCTGGAGCTTCCCTTTAGGAGGAGAGAGTCTCTCTGGGCCCAAGTAGGAGTGATTCTGTGTTAGGGAGTAAAGGTCTCCTGAAGCAGCCCTGGAGTCTGACCTGCAGAGTTTCTGGGGGCACCAGACCCACCGCCTCCTCAGGAAGCTGCATGACACTGTAAGTGTTCATCAGCACCTCGATGGTCCGCGGGGATGCGCACCAGCGCTCCAGCACCTGGAGGGGGCAGAGAGGCATTGACAACCCCAAGGTTACCCACCCTGCAGGTGCCCAGACAGCTAATGGCTAACACTTCTTTTGCTCATACCAGACACTTTTCTTAGCACTTTACATATATGAACTGTTTTCATCTACATCCTTACAAGGTACAGGCTGTTGTCATCCTTATTTTACAGAGAGGGGAAACTGAGGCACAGAGACGTTAACTGACTTGCCCACAATCACACACTAAATTGTAGTTCCAGCATTCAAAACCAGGCACTGTAGCTCCTTGTCCTTAACCGCTATAGTTTCCTGCTCTACCTTCTGCCTCTCCAAGGCTCTTCTGACTTTTCTGTGGGATAAGGAATGGAGCCCATGACCTGTAGTTGGAGTCCTGAACTGACAAAACAGATAAAGATACATCAATTTATTAGAAGCCAAATCTGCTAGATGTCAAATGAGGAGTAGAGACAATGACAACTGGGGTGCAGAGAGGGGGCAACTGGAGGGGTCAGGGTGGGTTTTCCAGAGGTGGGGAAATGTGGGTAGAACTCAAGAGCCAGGAGGGCATTTCAGGAAGAAGGGACAGTGCCACAAAGGCTAGAAGCAGGACTGCACACAGCAGTTATGGGGGGTTTGATAGGGGTGGTCAGGGGGGATAGAGTTGGAGGCTAAGCATGGGGCCTGGTTCATTCATTCATTCATTCAATAATTTCCTGACACCCTTCTATGTGCCAAGCACTGGGGATATAGCAGTGAAGAAGACAGATGAGGTCTTTTTCACCTGGGATCTTAAATTTCAGAGGGAAAACATAACACATAACTACTTACAGACATGTTTTTGCAAGGACAACTAAGTAAGGTAAGGTTGAGAGTGGCTGGGGAGGGCTCCATTTGAGATGGACTGGTCAAGAAAGGCCCAAGAAGAAGATGGGGAGTGGGGCATGCAGCAGGGGCAGCTCATGGAGGGGCTGTCTGCGTGGTCAGAAACACAGCCACATGGGGCTGGGCACACATATACCATCATACCCTTCCATGCCTATAATCATTTCCCCACCTTTTCCACTCTGTCACTTGCTGGATCTCAAACTATGAGCAGTGATCACAGACCTGTTTTCAAATCTCAGAGTAGCTATGTACCAACTCCTAAGCAGCACCCTGCACATAACCTGCCCATGCCCCACACATGCACTATTGCACTTAATACTGAGGGTTCATGGACCCCAAGTTAAAAGCCCTGCCCACAAGGACAGGGGAATCTTCCTCCTGGCAGGCTGGGAGTGCTGGGGGGCAGTGGGGAGCAGACGGAAGGCCAGGCCTGGGCCAGAGAATGGGGCACTGGGGAAAGTGGTGTACCCATCTGAGGCCCTCTGACTGTTGCCCTACATCTGGGGCAGTGCTTACGAGAGGTGCCCCCATATTCCACTGTGTCTCCCCAGGCTGCTCCTGCCCAGTCTCCCTGGGGCAGGCCTCCTTACCTCACTCCTCCTTGGAGCTCAGAAAGAACAGTTTGGCTACACCTGTACTTCCTGTTCTTACCTCTTACTCATGTCTGCAGTTCGGACTAGTGTCTCTGGTCTTCCCAGGCCACACTGATTCCTGCCTCTGCTCTTTGCTTATGATGCTCATCTTGCCTGCTCCTTCCTCCTCCATCTTTCCAAGTCCTGTCCATCCCAAGTCCTAACTCCTCCAGGAATCCTTCTGTAGCTATTCCAATCTGCATCACTCTCTCCCTTGCCTTTACGTTTACATTTGCTTTACATTTGGAAAATGCTTAAATGCTTATTAAGAGCTTTTGCCTACATTATTAACTTTAAAACAATAATAGCTGTGATGCATTGAGCAAGAACTATAGGTTAGGTCCTATCCACAGGGCTTTCTGTGGATTATGTCATTTAGTTCTCACACTAACCCTCTGAGGCAGGTAGACTGTTATTATCCCTGTTTTACAGAACTGAGGCTCAGAGAGATCAAGCCATTTGCCCAGAGCCCCAGGGTTGGTGAGTCTGGCCCCAGAGCCTGCCTCTTAGTCACCACCTGCCCCAGAGGTTGTAGAAAAGATTGAGGTAACTTATGTAATACCCTCAGACCCAGGTCTGATGTGTAGACAGGGCTATGTTTGCTTTCACTACTACCCTCTATGCTCCTGCAACCTTTTTACCACTGTTAGGTCAAGACTGTATCACATGTAAGGAACTTGGGGTTCAAAAAATTTAAGGACTTGCCTAAAAGTCCCAGGAAGTGGCAACAAAACCAGACCCTGGATCCAGGTCTCCCGAGCTCGGGGTCCAATGTGGCAGCTCCCAGAGAATCACTGGGGCTGATATTTAATCACAGACAGCCAGTGGAGGCCCTCTTGCCCTCCCATCCATGGACAGGAAGCGCCGACAAAACTGGGGTTGGGAGGGGGGCTGCAGATCTTGAGAAATGGATGCTGACACCTTCCTGCACTTTCTGATCACCAGGGACACGGGGCCCCATATGGCGCGGTGCAAGGTTGGAAGGCTGGGAGGGATCAGCCGAAGCTGTTTGCGGGCGGAGGGGCGGGGCCCGGGGCGGGGCCCGGGGAGACCCATTTGCTGCCGGCTGCTTTCTCCTCCCGCCCCCTCCCGGGTGGGGAATCATTCGCTGTCAGAGCCTCCGTCAGATTACAGGGAATTGCTCGTCTCCTAATTATCTGGTGTTAATAGGAGATTAATTAGTGTTAATTGTTGATTTTCTTGTATTTTCCCAAAGGGGAGACCAATCTGCCGAACTCTCGGGTTGTTTAATTATTTGGTCTTGCTTAGGAATCCAGACAGATGCTTCCACGTTTGTGAGCGAAGGGGAGAGGCGGAGACAGCAGGGTTGGGCCAGGGACGGGGTGGGGCCAGACAGTCCTGAGGGCAGGGCAAGAGGGGACCTGTGCACACCCCGCTGCCCTCTTTCCTGACCCACATCCAAAGTCACATTTTCCTGAGTCCAAGTGCACCTCCCGGGGTCCCACCCGAGCTTCAGTGCATTCCATGACATTATATAACCCTCTAAATACACACACACAGACACACACAGACACACACACACGTATCACAGTACAAACCTCCAACCTTCCATTCAATCATTTAACAAGGCCCCCTGCAAGTCATCAGTAGCATAGGGCTTCAAGTTGAACTCACTTAGGGAAAACTTTAGTAAAGTAAGATGTAGGCTGAAAATTAGCATTAGCAGGCATTTGCACAGGTGTCAGTTCGGCGGCTGCTGCTCTGTGCAACGGGTGCATCCTGTTAAGCTCTCAGAAAGTAAGACCCTGTCCTTTTGCAGCTGTTTGGGAGGCCTTGGACCTCATGAAATGGGCTTATCACTCTCGCCTTTGGGAACACTTTTCTATTTCCGGAGTGTTTCTTGCTGAACTGATCCCACCGCTAGTCTGAGCTTCTCAAAACACAATTTTCAACACCTCACTCCCCTGATTAAGACCCTTACGCAGCTCCCTATCACCCGCGCCAGTCCTGACTCCTCCTTTCTTTCCAAGTCCTTTATAAACTGGCCTCTCTACTTACACACACACCTCCTGCTGGTCTGTGTCCTCGCCTTTGCCCCCTCTTTGGGCCCCGCTTAATTGTTGAATGAAAAGACAAAGAAAGAACTAATCTACGTGCCCAAGTGTCTGGACTGCATTCCGAAGCAAGCAGGAGCATGCATCTGGGTCTCTGGTTCCCCACGCCATCCACGGCCCTCTCTGCCCTAGCCGCCCCCGTACCTTGGGGAGGGCCCCAGGCCAGACTCGGACGGCCCCATGGTTGAGCA
This sequence comes from Bradypus variegatus, assembly GCA_004027775.1. Lineage (NCBI taxonomy): Eukaryota > Metazoa > Chordata > Mammalia > Pilosa > Bradypodidae > Bradypus > Bradypus variegatus. Next base: position 5,366 of record PVKY010011632.1, read on the forward strand.
GAGCCCGCACCACATGCTCTGGGCTCTGGGCCAGGGTCATGGCTGCGCCCTGCAGGGCACAATGCAGGGCCGTGTGTCCCCCGTAGTCCATGGCGTTGGTACTGACGCCACGGGACAGGAGCAGCTCGACGACGGCTGCGTGGCCGTGGCGACAGGCCAGGTGTAGGGGCCGCCTCCTGTCCTGGTCAGCAGCATCGGCGTCAGCTCCAGCCGAGAGCAGCAAGTGGCACAGCTGGAGGCAGCGGGCGGTGGTGGCTTCGGCATCGGCTGGGGATGGGCAGCAGGCGTCACAGGCGGCTAGTAGGGGCGTCCAGCCTTCCGCGTCCCGGGCATTGGGGCACGCCCCCCGTCTTAGAAGTAGGTCTGCCAGCTCCACGTGGCCAAGCCGGGCAGCCACGTGCAAGGGGGTCTCCTCTTCCTCCTCAGACCGACCATCCACTTTTGCCCCAAACTTCAGGAGCAGCTCTGCACACCTAGGAAGGGGTGAGATGGTGGAGGAGAGGAAGGCACGGCAGAGGTCTTCACTCCCCGCCTTATTGACAGTATGAGCTGCCAAAGCAAACAACTGAGGCAGCCTGGGGCGGCTCCTGGTTCTGTCTGCCCTTCACCTTCCAACCTGCCTGTCGCCACTCAATCCGGCAATATTCTTTAGGATCAACAATGTCCTCTCTTAAAGTGCAAATACCCTCTGTGAGCATAGTCCACTAAATTCTCAAGAAAAAAAAGTGTGACATAATTATTATGGATTTAGAACAGGCTGTGGTCTAAGGGCTTTATACATATTAATTCACTTAATACTCACAACTTTCCTTTGGTGGGCTATTTTATTATTCTCCTGTCACAGAGGAGGAAACTGGAGAGCTGGAGGCTTTCACCTCAGTTTCCACAGCTCATAAATGGAAGAGGAGCTGGCATCAGAGCCTGGGAGTCAGCTGGGAGGTGTGAGGGCTCTGCCTGCTGGGGCTGGAGAAGGAAGTTTGGGAGGGAGGTCAGGCCATGGGCACACATGGAAATGGGAGCGGCGGACAAAGAACAACAAAACCAGAACTTTTCAGCCAGTGTTGCTTCAGGATGGCCCTCACAGAAGATGCTACATGCCTGTCAGGATCCCAGGGAGTCGCAGTAACCTGTGCACCAGAATTGGGCTTCAGTTTCCTTATCTGTGGAATGGGAGTAATTAGCAACACTTACACCTCACGTGAGCAGCGTACGAGACGACTGACAAGCTGTTATCATAACATGAGCCACTTTCAGAGCACTTGGGGCAAGGGGAGGGATAGTGTGGATGGTGCTAGGTTCTGGGGGCATGTTACATTATTCTTTCTATATGTATAGAATATATATATTTATATATTTATTTTAATATTTATATAGTTATATAGGTATATATTTATATATTATTTATATTTATATATTAATTTAATTATATTTATATTATATTTATAATATTTATATTTATAAATATTTATATATTTCTATGTATGTATATATATTTTCTTTCTACCTTTCTGTATGCTTGACACTCTCCACAATAATTTTTAAATTACATTTGTTTACTCAAGAAAGGAAGGAATTATTATCAATGGGTGTGATCTCAACGAGTCTGGCCTGGAACATGACCAGAACTAAAAATGTGGGATTGTAGAGCACTACGCTTTCTGATACGGAAGCCATTAGCCTCAAGACACTATTGAGCCCTGGAAATGTGGTTGCTCCGAATTGAGTTGTACTGCTATATGTGTAAAATGCATATTGATTTTGCAGACTTAGTACAAAAAAAGAGAGGAAAAATAGCACATTACTACTTTTTATATTGATTACATATTAAAATGACATTTTGGATATATTCTATTAGTAAAATGTATTATTAAAATTAACTTCACTTGTTTGTTTTTAATGTTTAATGGGATACTAGAGAAATTAAAATGACACATGTGACTCACATTCTCTTTCTGTTGGATCGTGCCACTATAGAATACACCTTCAATTGTAATATGATTAAGTCAGTGGAATCCTCTGGAAGACTGATGATGCTAACAGGAGAGAGAAGGGCACAATAAGGGCACCCAAAGATGAAAAATGTGGCACCATGAAGGGACAAAGATGTGAAATCCTGCAAGTGTGCAGTCTGCAGAGAGAGGGCCTCTGTTGTGGGCAGAGTTAGTTCATGAAAGGTTTGCCAAGGCTCCCTTTGCCTAGATTCCACACCTACCAAAAAAAACTGTAAGCGAGGACTCATCCTGCCTTCCAGGTCCCCCATACACAGGTCATAGTTAGTTGGGTCAATGCAAAGGAACACATTCTATAGTAAATAATAAAGTGCTACTTTGGGGTTTATTCATCAGTCTCTTGTGAGTTTGGTCTGAGACAGTCCCTCGAGCCCATTCATCTGAGGGTGCCCAGCCAATATGGAAATGCCAGAACTGCCAGGCTGAGAACTGGACCACAGCAGGCCCTGCCTGGGGGCCCTGCCTGGGGGCCCTGCCTGGGGGCCACTGCCCTTCTCAGTCTATGGCCTATCTGGACACCACTGAACAATAAGCTCCCTGAGGGTGGAACTGTGACTCAGTCACTGTTGTACTTAGCAGAGTCCCTGGCACATAGGGTCCACTCAGAAAATATTAAAACTTTACAGCAACACCATTTTCCCATGATAGATTAAGACAACTTCCCCAAGGCCAGACCACACAGCTAGATCCCTGCTATAGCTCTCCTCCACACTTGGGAACCAGAAAACTTTTCAAAGTCCAGGGCACTCCAAAGTATGCAGGGCCAATTGTTGGGCAGTTTGGGGAGTAACTGCCTCCTGACCACTGACCTGAGCCCCTAGTCTTCCATCGCAGACCACTGATCTTACCAGACCCTGAATGCTCCCCCACCCCCCTGAGAAGATAGCTGTGCCTCCCTTCAGAGTGGAACAGGGGATTGGGTGAGGGGTCACTCACTCAATGGTGCCAGCCCCCCGGCAGAGGTGCAAGGGGCGTTTCCCATCCTGGTCAGGGATGTTGGGGTCGGCTCCCGCCACCAGCAGCACGTGGGCACAGGCAGCGTGGCCGGCAGCACAGGCCTCGTGCAGGGCAGTGCGGCCCCCAGGGGCACTGTCTGGCCTCGCCCGCCGCCTTAGAAGCAGCTTCAGGACTTCCGTGTGGCCACGGCTGGCTGCCACATGCAGTGGGGTGGTCAGCTCCTCTTCGTACGTCAGAGACCACAGTCCTAGGGAGAGAGGGGGGCATGGGCTTCAGACTCTGAGGAGAGGCCAGGGGCTGCCAGTAAATGGGGCCTGGGAAGAGATGAGCCCAGAACCCCCTCTCGCAGCCTCCCCTCTCCCACTCAGCCCACCCCTACCCCTGGCTCATACTCAGAGCACGGATGTTGAAGCGGAAATCCCTCCATTGCTCTGGGTTGCTGGTGTCAAAGACGGAATCAGGAGCTAGGCCAGTAGTGGAGTCTGCGAGGATGCGGGAGACAGAGCCCACGTCCCCTGCCAGCACCACCTGCCAGAAGTCGAGGGCAGGTCCTGAGGCTGTGCGGACAACGATGGGTCCCGGGCCACATTCCTGACACTCTGCAGACCCTCTGCTGGGCTTCTCAACCAGCCTGGCACAGAGGGCACTTCTGTCACAGGGGGCTTCTCCCTGTCCCCTGCACTCTTCTGGAGACGAGCTCATGAGGGCAGAGTGTGAACAGGTGGGAAGGGAGGAACGGGAAGGGATCGAGGCCAAAGGCAGAGAGGAGGAGCAGAGCAAGAAGGCAGACGGAGGAAGAGGGGCTCTGTGTCCCCGAACTCTGAGCTTCTGATCTGACCTGGCTGCACAGTTCCGCAGGAGCTATTCTGGGCTCCACATGACTTCACTCCTGGGCCAAAGTTTAGGCTGTTGGGCAAGCTTCAGGGTGGGGGAGAAACAACGAGGGCTTCTCCTCTTCCTTAAGTATTTGGTGCCTCTGCGCCTGAGGTGAGTCCCCCGGGCCCCCTCCTGCCGCATGGCTCTCAGGCCTCCCCCCATCCACCCCTGGACCCCAGCTGTCCCCGGACCCTCACCCCTCTGGTGGCTGCTCCAGCGAGGCTCGGCGGCCCGGCTCTCCAGCAGCAGGTCAGCCGTGCTGTGTGGGGGGAACAGCTCCTGCAACCTCACCAGGTCCCCAGTGTACAGCGCGTTCTGCAGGCCCATGTCCCGGCACAGCAGCGGCAATGGCCTGGGGGTCCCCCAGGCTGGGCAGGACTTGGGACCCCAGTCCCGGCAGGGGAGGCATCCCAGCTGGCGTCCCCAGTGGGGAGGAGAGTTCCTTCCCCTGGGCATGGCTAGTTTCTGGGAGAGAGGGCCAAAGAAGCAGGACACAGGGCAATGCCGGTTGGTAAACTGGGAGGGCAGAGGCTGAGGCTGAGCCAACTGGAGGCCCAGTGTGGGAGGGGCAGGGGAGCACACACAGGCTGGGCCATAAATAGGCCAGGACTGTTGCAGCTCAGTATCAGGGACAGAACCCTCAGGCTGGGATTAGGAGGGGCCAAGAAAGAAGACAGAGGGGCAAGTCCTCAAGGGATATAGATCATGTCCAACCCATACATGATTCCTTTATGTATGTATCATTTCATACATAAAGGAAATGAAGCCCAGAGAAGGACAGGGATTTGCCCAAAGTCACACAGTCAATTTGTTGCAGAGCCAGGACTAGGACGCAGGATTTCAAGCTTGCCTTTTGGTGCTCTTTCTAGTCTACTGCGTGCTTCACCAGCTCAGTCCACTGCTGAGCCCTGATCCAGGAGGGAGGGGAGTGAGGGTGCAAGATAATTTTTCCTGCCCTTCCAACACCACCCCTTAACCCTGTGTCTTCCCACTCCCAAACCCAAGGGAGAGGTCTACAGTAGGGTTGTGTGGCAGAGACCACCCCCACTCCACAAGGCACCCCCTACGGGGTCTGGAAGACAGACTTCTGTCCCAAAGGAGTCCGGGCTCGACCCCCAGGCAGCAACAGAAACTCCCAATGCCCATTCCAGGTGCTGACAAACACCCCCTTGTCTCCCTAAGATGACCCCTGGGTCTCCCAGATGGCATCTCTACCCTGCCATGGTTGGACTGGGGCCCTGGTGGAGAGTGAGAAAGAGGAAGGGTCTCTGCCTATCTGGGCACGTGAGGATAAGAAGACCACTTTCATTTGGGGGGATAAAAAAAGGAACAAAATGGGGAGAGAGAAAATTCCAAACTAATCCCCTGGGCTTGGCTGAGTCCTACCGCTGCCACCAGGCTCTTGGGTGATTCCAGCCCCAGCAATCTCACTTCCTTGCCCTCCCGTTGGCTTTTCCTACCTGGACCTTCGTTCACCCACTGCTTACATTGGCCAAAGGGTCTGCCTCTTCCAGGAGAATGCTGAGGCTTCCCAGCCCTCGACGGCAGCTTTGTCTCCTGCTCTCTCAGCTCCCTGAGCTGTTGTCTCCCCAGCAGGAGGGACCCCACAGGTGAATTTCCACCTAGAAGCATCTTGCTTAGCCCCCTGAGGGACAGGCTTTGGTAGAGGAAGGGGCCCAGAGCTCCGGCAGGAGGGGTGGAAAGGGGAGGGTTTCTCATAGAACAGAGGCAAAGACCATACAGAGAAGACACTGGACCTACCAACAGCCTTTGCTCTGGCCACAAAGCCCCTCCATTTGCTCCCCACACCCATGCTGAGCCCTTTCTCCCCAGAACCATCTCTCTCTCCACCCTACCCCCATTGCTGCCCAGGAGCCCTCTCCTAGCTGATTCCCAAGACATTTTTGTTAATTAAACCTTAGAGATTGGCTAGTCCAATCTCTCTTCACTTTACAGATAAGGAAACTGAGGCCAGAGACAGAAAAGGGTTGTCCAAGCTTATACAGAGAGTTAGCTGCCGAACAGCGTTAGGACCAGGGTCAGTTAACTTCTAGACTCGCCTTTTTTTCTTTTTTTATGCTTATTGCAGGCCTTCTCTTCCCTTCTCTCCTCTTTCCATTTCCCTTTGTCATCCTATTTTTCTTCCTTAAATACCTCTAGGAGGAAGAAAGCTGGGAAGCCCAGGCAGGAAAATGACAAGGAGATGAAGATTTGGGGGTGGGAGCAGAGGAGAGGGGTGGCGGCAGTGAGCTGGCAAGGGCTGAGCCTGGGAGAGGGAGATGGGGGAGAAGAAGGCCAGGCACAGCAGAAGGCACAGAGACAAGGGGCGGAAAGACACGGAGATGGTCCCTGAAGCCATGTGGGCGTTTATACCTAGTCTACCCTCTGGTCCCTTAACCCCCGGGGCACTGCTCCTGCCACCAGCCCCGCCCCTGCGGAGCTTGGGCACATCCCTCTGGCCTCAGCCATCACTTCCTTCTCTTCTTGTCCTTTGCCTGCCTGGCCTCCTCAGCCTCGAATTGGTCCTTGTTAAGTTGCATTCTCTTCTTGCCCAGCGGGGTCTTGAAGTACCATTCCTTGGTTAGATGAGGAGGTGTAAGGGAGGAAGGAAGGACGAGAGAAGAAAAGAAAGAGCCCGGTCCACTGGGATCTGACCCCCAGCTCTGTCTCCTGACTTCCCTTTCCTTTTTGACAGGATTCTGTGTCTCCAGTGGCCTTACCCCCTCTA
>PVKY010011633.1:0-11922 GCA_004027775.1 Bradypus variegatus
CTTTTGAATTTTTGTGGATTTTCTATGAATGAAATTATAATCCATTTTATTAGACAAAACACACCATTACAAAATTCTCTGTGATAGGCCCCTCTCTTCTAAAGGTTACAAGTCAAGGTGCTGTTGGACAACTCTTAAAAAATCTTAAAATCCCTATGTTTACTACTTTAAATAATTCAGAAAGCTTACAGAAATCTTACATCCACACCTTTAATTTGATTCTCACCGTGAAGCCACATTTTATTGGTAGAACTGTGGATTTGACCTTTTTCCCTGAGGCCATGTTTTTACTTTGGCAACCTTTTGCTACCCAGAGAAGACTTCATTGGAAATTCTGCATTGGAAATATTTCCTTTAATTTCTGCTTGAAAAATGAATAGTTCTTTCCTTGGTATCTCTCTTTCTTGCAGTACTTTATCATAGGTGGCTAAAACAAGCCAACTGGCCCCTTCACATTCTTCTAGAACTTTCCTTACCACAGGCAGTTTCCCTGATTTTTTCACCAATATATAACACAGCTCTCTCTTTCTTCAGCATCCAAGAGAAATTTCCTCACCACCTTTTCAAACTACAGTCCCCTCACTGTCCCTCAGACCTCTGAGGCCACACACTCCGAAAGCCAAAGTCACAAGATTTAGATTTTTGTTATGGCAGTGCCATATGTCTGGGAACAGTTTCAGTCATAACAGGTATAACAAACTATCCCCAAATTTGGAGACACTGAAACAATATTTGCTGCATTTGCTCATAATTCTTTCAGTCATGAATTCAACAGTGCATAGTGGCGATGGCTTGTCGCTAGCCTCAGGCATCTGGTATCTCAACTGGGATGGTTCAAAATGGTGGGTGCTTACCGGGACAGCTTTACTGGCATCACATGGCTGAGATTTTACTTTCATATTGCCTGCTTCCTTAGTTATTCTCTTATGGCTAGCTTGGCTTCTTCACAGCATGGTGCTTTCAGGTCAGCCCTACTCCTTCTAGGGTGACTGGATTCCTTTGGAAGGAGGTGAAGCTGCCAGACTTCCAAGTCACCTCTGCTGCATTCTGCAGCTCCAGGCAAGTTATAAATCCAGCCCCAATTCAAAGGGGGAGGAAAAAGACTCCAACTCTTGACAGATAAGAAAAGTATGTGTTTATAGGGAGGGAAGGAAGTGATGGAGACTATCTACCAGTGATTTCAGCTTTAGGATTTTTCAAATATTTCTTATCATGACCTATAATAAGAAATATGTTAGACCAAGGAAATACCTATATACTTACATATATTGCTTTAAGAAACTATCTTTGTCACATGAAATGTTCTCTTATACTTTCTAATCTATTCTATTTCGTTTTTAAGGTGTGGCATACAAACTCCAATTTTATTTTACAACTAATGGGTCAAGATGAATAGTTCAAAAAACAGAGGTTCTGATTCTGGTCCCTCATTATATATATAAGGGAAATAAGTGCATTTCACAGTAAATTGCCTAAAGTTATGCCAAGACCCTTTCTGTCCCACTCAGTTTTTAGACCACATTATTTTAGCCAGTTCTATGCCCCTATGATGGTTCCCTCAAAGCTTTCATGTGAGTTCTGTTTTCATTGCCACCATATTCAGGACTGTAACACAGGTTCTACAACTCCACATCTGGTCCTTTTTGTACATTATCACATTGTCCTGGTCCTACTGTTAACAGACCTTTGCAAACTCCATCCTTTAACAAAAAAAATAAAAAAAAATATTTTTGTGGTTGGTGTTGTGGGACTTATGACTGTGAAAATAAAATAAACCTCAAACTCCTGGAATTGTGTGTTGCTAAAGGAAAGTTTTTGTGAGCACAATTCTGCTGAAAAGTAGGAAATGGTTCTCTTACCTCCAGAATCAGCCACTTCCAGTATCACACAGTGTGGATGCTACTTCCCTTCAAATGACTCTCATTTCCCAGTTTGAATTGCCTATTTAAAAATACCTCCATAACAAAATACACAGTTAGAATTCCCCTATTATAGTATGGGCTAAGACCATTTAAAATATCTTATGCCACATACAAACAAATCAATTAATAGCTTTTTTTTTCCTAATTGCTTTCCTTTGTTTCAAAAGCTATATAATTGAATTGATGCAATTTCCTAAAAATATAGTGATATATAAATAAAGTGGTAAACATTTATATTTTTTCATCTGTAATATATGGAGTTTTGACTGGATAATCTTTAAGACCCCTTCAATTTCTGAGATTGCGTGGCCCAAAAATATTTCTAGGAATAGAAGTGCTGGTGTTTGCTGCATCTTATTTTTCACCTCTTGGGTCAAAAACATGCACAAACACTAAAGCATGGTTTTACATTACTTTTTTTTTCCTAATAAGAAAAATGTATTTCAGAAGGATAGGTTGACAAGGGACGTGGAGAATTTCCAAAATTAACTGTGAAAGACAGATCATCTGGGCATGACTGAAAGCCATGCCTAACCTTTGTGCTCAGATACTTCATTTCAAAAATGTCACTTTCTGCTTATTCAATGCTACCGTTATTACACTATTTTCAGAATTAAAATTTGCGATCTGGAGCTGAACAGGAATTATTGCTTCTATCTTTAGGCTTATTAGAAATAATTTAAAATTCATTCAAGAGCAAAAAAGTCATCCTTTTACTATGGGTGAATTTGGTTAAACGTTGAAATTTGCAGTGCAATTTGTTTTGTCTTTTATTAATAGTATTTCAACATCTATGTATGTAGATCAAGACTATTTTAAATACCTCATAAAGAAATGAATTTTAAACATGAATCCTTCTTCACTTTTAAATTAGCTAGGAATGAGGTTAATTTAGAATCAATTATAGGATTATGTTACTTAAAATTTCAGACTTTTCCTTATACAGGTAAACTACAAAAAGTATATATTACAATTGAAAATTGAAACACATTTGCACTGATCTATGAATTATTTACTCAATACTTTGACTAATATAAAACCAGATGATACAACGCAAATAGAAAAATCCATTCATTATCAAAAAAAATGTTTCTTCCTCTGATTTTCCAGAGAGAACCGTGGGATTTTTTTTTCTAATTGCTTTCCTTTGTTTCAAAAGCTATATAATTGAAATGATGCAATTTCCTAAAAATATAGTGATATATAAATATAGTAATAAAGAATGGGAAGTAAATATCATCTGGGAAAAAAACCTCCCAAGGTTGAAGAAATTAATCTATTTACTCATTCTGATCAACTGTAATTTACTTCACAACTTTGCTCTCTAAATAATTCTCAAACCCTAATTTCAAAATGTGGATTAATATAAAGGAGGGCAGAAAACAAAATTGCTTGAATTATATGAATCTGCTGGCATTAGGCTCTTTTCACCACACAGAAGGGGGACCCAAGAGAGTGAAGATTCCCTGGGCCAGGCTGATGAGAGAACTGCTACAGCTACAGCACAGTAGAATTAGGGGGGCAGAGTACAGCACAGAGTCAGTATGCCAAACAAAACAACAAACAAACAAGCAAAAATACTGAGAAAATGGTCCAGAATCCAACTGCATATTCCGTGGTACAAACTAGAGGTTGAAGAGTCAGATTCAGAAGAAGAGACAAAATAATAGGTCATGTGGCACAAAGGTGGTCCTGGCTGACCACCTGGCATGAGCATCCCTGTGTGGAGGAGTAACGTGCTCTCTGAGGGATGGTTGCCAGGCTGAAGGCATATGAGCAGGGGGCAGGAGAAAATTGCATTTAAAAGGCTGAGAAAGAATTGCATCAATTCTTAAAATAACAAGTAACAGTTAAAGAATTTCAATATCAGATGATTAAACTAAGGTGAGTGAGTGTCATTTGGTTGTAAAGGGTTTAAGAAATACATTGAAAATACATAGGGCTCAGTAAGTATGAGATGAGCTTTGTTCATCTTAGAGTCACCATAAGAGTTGCATAGTTTATTTTCCCCCTTGTTGGACCATATCTATACTGGGTTTGGAAGTGAAATTATCGCAAGAATGAATGGTTTTCCAAATTTGTCCTTAATGAGTAGTGGTTCCCTTACTTCTCACTATGCTGTGTTCTAGGATAGACACTTATCTTTATTCAATCATTCCATAGATACCGAGATTTTAAAAATTTTTTTTTCTGTTTCTTTTAGTAAATAAAATGAAGTGTCACTTGCTCATATTTAGAGTGTAACCCAAGCATTGGTCTTACCTATTCCAAAGGCCAACTTCAAATTTATGTGGAAAAATGGAGGTTGTTTCCAGAGTTGTCCATCTGGCTGCTGCTTCCCTGAGTGCCATGCCTCTCCCAGCTCTACCACTGATCCTTCACTACCTGGAAATCCTGGACTAGAGTCTAACCTCAATGCAGCGCTGCCACTTAGGCATGGGCTCCGCAGATGGCTCAGTTCTGCTCTGACCTGCTATTCCTCTTCACACCACCACCCAAGTCTATGTGGGAATATCAGACTTTGGGGATAGGTCAAGGAAAGTGAAAGTGAAGTATAATTTAAGAGGTAGAAAAATTAAAATCTTTTCCTAAATATGATTATTCCTGCATAATAAAGTTATCCAAATCATGAGTATACCCTGATTCCTAGCCCCAGGTAAATCTTACACTCACAGAGTACCTTGCTATTCAGATTTCTTGCTTCTAAGGGTCCTAAGATTTCCCATAGCCCTCCACCCAATAGTCATTGGCAAGTATTTTCCAACACTCACTTAGCCTAGAATGACACCATAGGGTTGAGAAGGGCGAGAAACAAGCATCAGAAGAAGAATGGGTTGACTTTTGTCCTTGTAAATTTTGACCCCTTCAAAATCCTTCCAGCATTAAGTCAACCTGGTCCATTGATTTAAAGTTTGATGTTATTAGAGCCCAGATTTTTGTATAATCTGATGACTTATTTAAATCATGTGAAATTTAATATACACAATAGATTCCTGAACCAGTAAAACTTATGCCAAATTGGGAGACAGAGGGAGGAGCTCTTGGTCACTTTGGGTCTCTCTCAAAGAATGCTTGTTTGGGTGTTTCTTACCCCATTAGTCTCTAGGCTTTTCAGTGTTGCCATCAAAAGATCCTACTGTAGCTGCCCCCACCCCACCCCACAGCTGCCCCAGAAAATGACATCTAGTTTTCCATATTATGGGTTAAAGGAAAAAACTAGATATACTGTGAACCTTCCCATCAAAAAACTATTAATGAGTAAAATCAACATCTTGGACATATGAAGCAAAATATTTGAAATCAGGAATGATCTAGAAAAGTGAGACACATAGTCACTACTAGAATATTGTTTTGGTTTCCTCTCTGAAGGCAGGATTAATGGTTACAGCAGACTCTCAACTCATCTTTGAGCCTGCTTCTTGCCTTAGAAAAGTTCATGTGTTGTAAGTCACATTAGTTGAAAAGAACAAAGAAGAATTCAGGTGTTTCCTACTTTTACCTTGAGATTCCACCTTTTAAACTGTGAGTTACACTGATGTCTGTTATTTTCTCTTATGTTTATAACTAGAAGCTATACTGTCAATTTATATTGTATCCTACCATGCACCGTAAACAACTATATCCTGCCACACTGCATGATGACAATAATTGTAATTATATATCAACACAATGACATAATAAGATAATGACAAGACTCCAGTACCTCCTCTGCATGCTAAGCGATTAATCTCAGCCATAGATATTTTGCCAGTCTTTTCCACCATACTATATAGTGTGAGAAGCTTATATTCCATCAAAAGCTGAACTTCCAGCTCACAACACATTTCTGTTGTGAGAAGTTATCCTTGAAGCTTATGCATCATTCCCTGGGTTACTGTCTGTTAAAACTCTCGAGGGAGTTCTGATGTGTCAGTGGAATATATTTAATAAATGCATTCCAAGACAGCATTTGGGCTATCATGGGAGATCTTATGAACAAACGCAGACAAATCCACTATAGTCAATAGTACCTGGAGATTTGGAGATTAACTTGTCTAGCCTCATAATATTTTCACACCAATTTCCCCTGAGGTATCAGACCCATCTGGATAGAAGTTATTTATCTGAACCAAGGCAGACAAGATGTCGAGCAAGCTGCAAAATTTTTATACTAAATGCAAGCAAGATGTAAGAATGGGCAATAGCCACTTCATTAAAAGGTCTGGCTCTCAATGGTTAATGGTGTTTTTGTGACTATTTCTGATAACAGAAACTAGGTATTTTTTCTGTTAGTTTCTTTCTCATTTAATTTTTGGAGGTGAACATTTATGAAATTTGTGATTGCTTTCGTCCAATATGCTTCATTTGAAGGTTTCCATTTAGAATTCTAAGGCAGAGGGACAGATCGCTGTGGTCTTAGCGTATTTATCAGCGTTGATTTATTAATATTAGTTTGAAGATAAGTATTCCTATTGTTCTGTTATCAGGTTTTTCTAAATATGGGAAAGGGCAACATTTTGTTTGATTTTTAAACTCAGACTCAAGGTAGACGGGAAAGCAGACTCCCTTGCAAAGTTTTTAACTGTAAATCCAAGTGCATATCGTATCTGAAAACTTTCCTACGGCACTCATCTATTTTAATTTTTTTAAAAATTCTTTCAGTGTCGGCCAAACCCAGACCCCACAGCGATGAATATTCAAAGAAGATTCCTCCTCCGAAACCAAAACGGAATCCAAACACCCAGCTCAGCACATCCTTTGATGAAACATACATCAGAAAGCACGGGCCTCGGAGGACGTCGCTGACGCGGGACTCCTCCTTATCCCGCGTCAGCAGCCCCGCGGGGGGCGCCGAGGAGGAGGAGCCCGTGTACATCGAGATGGTGGGGAACATCCTGAGAGACTTCCGGAGGGAGGACGACGACCAGAGCGAGGCGGTCTACGAGGAGATGAAGTACCCCACATTTGACGAGTTGGGGCAAGACGCAAAAGCGGACGTGGACCATCACAGCTGCTCCTCGCAGTGTGCTACTCCCACAGTGCCTGACCCGGACTTCGCCAAGTCCTCGGTGCCATGTACTCCCAAGGGGTTGCTCTGTGACATCCCCCCGCCCTTCCCCAACTTGCTTTCCCACAGACCCCCGCTCTTGGTGTTCCCCCCGGCTCCCGTGCAGTGTTCCCCCAATTCTGACGAGTCTCCGCTCACTCCGCTCGAGGTCACAAAGCTTCCTGTACTGGAAAATGTGTCTTACATGAAACAGCAGGCTGGAGCGTCCCCGTCCTCCCTGCCGCCGCTCACCGCCGCCGGCCATCCCAAACTGGACAAAGACCAGGCGGGAGCCCTGGGGCCCGTCTCGGCTGCTCCTGCGCTCTCCTCGTCCCCTCCCCACCCTTCCACTTTGTACCGAACGCAGTCGCCACACGGCTACCCCAAAAGTCACTCGGCCTCGCCGTCCCCGGTGAGCATGGGACGGTCCCTGACCCCGCTGAGCCTCAAACGGCCTCCCCCCTACGACGCCGTGCACTCAGGCAGCCTCTCACGGAGCTCTCCGCCATCAGTGCCTCACGCGGCAGCCCGGCCGGTGTCGCAGGACGGGAGCAAGATGGTCCACGCTTCGGGGAGCACCTACGGGCCGGCGCAGGGAGGCTCGCGCTCCAGAACCCCCACGAGCCCCCTGGAAGAGCTCACCAGCCTCTTCACCTCAGGGCGGAGCCTGCTGAGGAAGTCCTCCAGCGGCCGGCGCTCCAAGGAGCCCGCGGAGAGTGAGTGTGCGGCCACTTCCGGGGCCCCAGATGGTAGCTTAGGGCTTAGATATAAAACTCAGCCCATTGTCTGTAGAAACAAGCACTTAGTTCGAGACCTTTAGTCCTCTCTTGTGAAGTCTCAAAATGCAAAATTGCGTAATTTTACTTTTTCCCTGCCAAAGTAGTGCAATTCTGAGCTAAACCGAAAGAGCCAAAATGTGTGCACAATGCCACATATCTTACTGAAAAGTAGCTGATTTTTTTAAAATATAGTGTAAAATCTAAATTCTTACACCAGCTCTGGAAAGTCTCTCAGAGAAAAGAAGAATCACTATGCAATTTTTAGGCAAATACCTTGATTTTTCAGGAAAAAAATTATACATTCAAATATGGAATGGATAAATGTTAAAATTTATCTATTTTATATTAAAAGGCTATTTGACTAAATCTGTATTAGGAAGCCTTTGCTGGAAAGAAAGTAAACTGGATGGGATTTAGGAAGTTTCTTTTAACATAATAAATTATTCTTTCAGCACATTTCATACTGCTATATTCTCATTTCACTCTGAAGCAGAATGGGCGCATTGTTTTTCTTTTAAAAGCCAGGGTAGTTAACCTCTTATTTCTGTGGTACTCTTCCTAGCTCTATGAACATCTAAATTACAGAATAATCACTAAGTGATAAATACATAATAAAATTATTTTAACTACTGAATTTTAAAGACCATGACATTTATCTGAATAAATAATCCTTTTATAAGCCCCAGCAGATCCCAGTTTTCTTGGTGCCTGTTTCATTAAATTACACTGCTTTCCTTGACTTAAAATTGGCCTAGGCACCCAAGCTGATAGTCACATCTCCAGTGATCCCACCATGCAATTTTGTTACTTATCTATTCATACAGTCACACTGATGACCTTCCTTAAAGGTAAAGAAGCCCTCAATACTTTTGATGATGAAGATGAAGATGGTATGCCTTAGATAATTAATGTTCATGGTAATTATAAGCAACTCACCTTGTCTTTTTTGCTCCTTTACCCAGAGAGATTTATGAAAGTATTAGTTTGTTTAAATAATTTCCCCTATAACATTTTATAATAAAACATTTTATTTAGTTGACTAAATTGCAGTGGTTTCTAATATATTAGGCAGGTCTAGAGTTAAAGACATACATACACACATATATACATATATATACATAATATATACGTATATACACATATATACATAATATATATAAAAATAAAAAATTTAAATTTAAAAAATGGAAACTTTTTGGTTGTCACAACAGGGGATGTGTTTTTGTCAAATTTTCTATGACAAATACCAAACCCTGTTTGGCTTAACAACAGGTATTTAAGGGCTGTGGCTTTGGGGGCTACAGGTCCAAAATCAAGAAGTTGACAAGGCCATGCTTTCTCCTAGAAGTTTGTAGCCTTCTGATGCTGTCTTTCTGCAGTCCTTGGGGTTTCTTGGCTTGAATCTCTGTCTCCTATCACATGACAATCTCTTTCTCCTGTGTCTACTCTCTGGTTTTGGCTCACTTCTGGCCTCTTGTGTTTTGTTTTGTTTTGTTTTTCTGACGAGTTCAAATTTCCTCTCTTTATAATACCTCCAGTCATAGGATTATGACCCACTGGTGCAATTTGGCCACAGTTTCACTAATAATAACATCTCCGAAGGGTCCTTTTTACAAATGGGTTCACACCTATAGGAATGCAGATTAAGATTTGTACGTATCTTTTGTGGGGTACATGATTCAATATACCACTGGGAGCTATTGGCATCTAGCAGGTAGAGATCAAAGATGCTGCTAAATATCCTGCAATGCTCAGAACAGCCCCCAGAACAAAGGACTCCCTGGTCCAAAATGTCACTAGTACCAAGGCTGAGAAACCCTGGTCTACATAATTTGTTGATGTTTTAAGTTTCTTCCATTTTTTCAAGGTGTTTTAAAAACAGATCAAGTAAGGTTTTTGGAATAATTTGAAGAAAGTTTTTTTTTTAAAGGAAAACTATTTTACTCTTAAAATATATAATTGTATGTGGGAAATTAATGGAAGATTCATCCTAGAATTGCTGAATTATAGGATTTTCCCTATCAGCGTCTTTGGAGAATCCTTAACAGCTCCAGCTGGCAGCTATGTCAGTTAGCTAGAAAAAGTATATGGAAAAGAAGTGATTAACTAATGAAGTTATTTCAAGAAAAATCCATCTGTTAGAATCAGTCTGTGTGCTATATCACAGACTTCTCCATCCAATTCCAAAATGAGTTTTGTGCACTTCTAAAACAAAGCTTGTACAGGAGAAAGTGATCCAAGCTGTTTATAACTTTTTAAAAACCAGGGATTGAATTCCTTCTCATGTGGTATTAGCCATGTATCAACTCTTTAGAGAAATGATTTTCCCTTGAGTTACATTAACCTCTATATTTTACTTTGCATAAATGGAAATACAAATAGAAGGGAAGAAAAGTGCAGATAGTTTAAATCAGTAATTGGTATTTACTTTTGACTCTAGAGGAAAATAGTATCATATGCTAACAGCATCACAGGAGGAGTTCTCATAATCTTGAATCCGAAAAGAAGTCCTAAAATTGCTGATAATTGAGAGTTAACTGATCATTACTGTTGCAGTATATTCAGTGATAGAACTTTCTCCTCTGCCTTTGCCAGATAAGATCTGCAGACACCCTGCTGATACCATAGGGATAGAATAAGTGACATGAGGTAGTATAACATTCACGACCCTTGAGACGCAAATGATATTTTTTTTTTACATTTTAGGACTAAAAGTAAGACTGATATCTCATTTCTCTATGCTTTTCTTGCTTTACAAGGAAAGTCAATTTTGATAATTCTCTGGTATTTGATCCAAAGTAAATATAATTCTACCATTTTAATTAAAGCAATCTATGTCAAATAAGATTTATACTTTCAATCCTTATTTTAATAAGTTATAAAAGCCACAGTTAGTATAATAACTTCATATATTTCAGGTTTACAATTGTTGAATGGAATTGAGCAATAGGAAAGAGATAAACTAAGACAGTAATGGTGGATTATGAATCAATTTCTTTCTTCTCAATTTTCTAAAGATGACCCTCAAGTTAATTGCTATAGGAGCAATCCTTTCTTAGTTGATGGGACACTGTGCTACTTTATAGCTATTTATGATTAAATGAGGATATCTGAGTCTCTGTAAATCCATTAATTTTTATTTTATCTGATTATGATTATTAATGTTTTCTAATTTGTTGCAGAGAGTTGGAGGATGTGAGGAAGGCAAGGACTGATTAATTTTACTGCTGTAAATTTTGGTGCACTCATGAGAAGCAGGCAAAATACAAATATGTGTTACAGCAAACTTTGGTGTTTCAAACAATAATTATTTTCCACCTATCATTTTTATCTTCCTTTCAAATGTCCATACTTTATGTATTCATTGTGCCTTTGATTTGCAGCCTTAGAACACCTAGATCATGAATGGTTCCCTTTGTTTTAATTAATCAGAAACCATGAAGCATAAAAATTAATAACCAGAACCACGAGGAAAAAAAGAAAACTCTTCCCCTCTCCTAATGAGAAGTATTTTTTAAAGAAATGTTTAGCCTATGTTTAATATAAGTGAGTGAATATTATGTTCATATGAAAAAGTACATCATAGTAAAGAACATAATTAAATTTTATAATATACCTGAAGGACAGCGTGAGTTAGGGAAGGTACAAATGGAGAAATGTAAATAGAAGATTTAGAGAGAAACAAGAAACATGAAGCCACAAAGGGAGAAGACTAATGAAAAAACCAAGGCACAGAGAGAGGCACATGCACAAAAATGCACAAATGGGGTCGGATGGACACATGAACAAACATGGATGTGAACACAGGAAATGCCTGGGAAGGTACAGACAGCAGCTCAGGGAGACACGGTTGGCGTACAGACAGAGTGAGGCAAGAAAAGACGCTTCACCCTGCTCATCCCATATTAGTAGTAAAAGAAAAAATGGTGGGTTGGCATTGCTAAAAGGCTTTATCACACTCAGTGATGTTCCACAATAATGGAGATATAAGATTTGTACTGTTAAATCTCACCTCTCATCCTTTGAAAATATGCCATTTAAGGCTTTTAGATGTGTTATATTTGTGTTATATGTATAAATGGGCCCTATGGGTATGATGCAGTAGAATCTGGAATCGGATGTAACCTTTGCCTTTCCATTGGCTTTCTTAAAAACACACCCAAACAATAAGCAAGCAAACAAAACAAAGCAAAAA